>CM038214.1:201465545-201590776 GCA_021442155.1 Cymbidium sinense
TACAAAATTTCACATATTTTTGTTAATTTTGAAATATGACATTTAAATATTATGATATAATTTATATATTCATACATATGTTAGTTATCATATATCCTTAAAATTAAATTAAAATATTTAATTATATTAAGTATTTAAACTAATCACACTTAATAATCAAATGCTATGTATGAAACATATAATTGAATGTTAATTAGTCGAGATTTATATAAATTTATTATCATTATTTAAAATAAATAAAAATGATATGTTAAGTTGTGAGCAAATTAATTCATGGCAATGAACTCAAATGAATTTCTAAGATAGTTATAAATGCATATAACCTAAAATATTATATCTTGAGCTTCACATTATCCATTTTGATCTATCTTTCATTCTTATTATTACAATTTCCTCAAACATATTGTGAGATGTTTTGGATATGTAATTAGCAATTAATATATCAAAACATAAAAACATACATTAGAACATCCAAGCATTCGTTTGGTATCAAAAAATTGAACATGAGGCTCATTAAGCCAACAATCTCCCCATTTTTGATGATGACAAACTAAGTTGGGTATTGATTTTGATGAAGGTGCAAATTGACCATTCATCATAGTTTTTGAAAGAAAATTTTCTTCTAAAAAAATTTCAGCACAAGATGAATAATGTTGCTCCCTAAATGTATGCATGAAATAGACTTAGACTTAGTGCTTTTTACTCTTCTCCCCTTTGACAACATCAAAAAGTTAGAACATATACTTTTAAATATTAGGATCTAACATTCCAAGCATGCATAAAAGTACAAAAATGTTCTTTAATGGTTTCCTAAAATATCGCAATTTGTATCATCGGTACTAATGAAATTAATATTAACATCACCTTCAAAACATGATCCCTAATAAAATGATATCTAATTTCTATATGCATGAGTGTGGGATAGGATTTTTGGTCACTAACATAGTATCACAATAAACTAGAATGTGATCTTGCTTAATACCAAAACTTTTAATTGTTGCTTTAACCAAAGCAAAACTGAGCATTACAACTACCAAAAGCTATGTTCATCCGGTTTATAAAGCTACAAAATTTTATTTCATGGATGACCAAGACACAAGCGATGATCCTAAAATTAGTTATGTGCTTTTCTTTACTTCCAACAAAATTAGCATCGAATAACCAACCAAATCACATGATAAAGAATTTTTTGGATACCATAACAACATAGTAGGGCCTATCAAATACCCCAAGATATGCTTGCTTGCTATTAAATGAGATTCTTTCGTTTGGCCTAAAATGAGAGCACACATAAATAGCAAACATAATATCAAGCCTACTAGAAGCAAGGCATAAAAGTGAACCTATCATACTATAAAGTTTTGATCAAGGTTTTCCTAATTCATCTAAATCTAGTTTTTGTAGATGGGCTCATAGGAGTTTTACTAGATTTAAATCTTTTCATGTCAAACCTCTCAAGCAATTCATTTGTGTACTTGGTTTGATAGATGAATGTGCCATTTTTTTTGTTGCTTCACTTGAAGACCTAAGAAAAATTAAGTTCTACCATCATACTCATTTCAAACTCTTTAGACATCAAAGATGAGAACTCATGGCACAAAGATTCATTTGTACTTCCAAATAATATGTCATCTACATACACTTGTACCATAATCAAATCATCATCTATGCTCTTAAAGGAATAATGTGGTATCTACTCTACCCTTTCTAAATCCATGATTTATCAAATAGTTACTTAACCAATCATAACAAGCACGATGAGCCTATTTTAAACCATATAAGGCTTTCTTTAATTTATACACATGATTTGGACAATCAAGGCTCTCAAATCTATGTGGTTGCTCTACAAATACATCTTGGTCAATAAATCCATTCAAAAATGCACTCTTGACATCCATTTGAAAATGTTTAAAATAAGCATGGAGCCTAATAACTTCTAGTCTTGCTACGGGTGCAAAAGATTCTTCAAAATCTATACCTTCAACTTGTATGTACCCTTGTACAACTATCTAAGCTTTATTTCTAACAATACAACTTGAATCATCTAGCTTATTACTAAAGACCCATTTTGTTCCAATGATATTTGGATCTTGGGGTCTTGGGACTAATTCCCAAACATCATTTCTTACAAATTGATTCAACTCCTCTTCCGTAGCAATAATCCAAAAATTATCTTTTAATGCTTCTTCAAAATTTTTAGGTTCAACCATGGATAAAAATGTTGAATGATCTACAACCTCTCTACTATGTCTTCTAGTCATAACTCCTTTTGAAGGATCTCTTATAATTAGTTCATTTGGATGATTTTTTTATTCCATTTTTTCAATGATCATGATCCACATTATCTTCTAAAGATATTTTCTTAAAATTATCAATCTCTTCATCAATAACTTCATTTCTAATGGGATCAAATACATTTTCATCAAAAAACATGATTTGATTCTTCTTCAATCTCTTATTGAAAACTCTATAAGCTCTACTTAGAAAAGAGTATCTTAAGAAAATACCATCATTTTGCAATCAAACTTACCTAAATGCTCTTTTCCATTATTTAAAATAAAGCATTTACATAAAAATATATGAAAGTGCTCAATCTTAAGTTTTCCAAAAAATAATTCATAGGGTGTCTTCTTGGTCTAAAATAGATCCTATTCATCACATAACATGCATTATTTACTACTTCTAAAAATTTGGCAATTTATACTCATCAAGCATAGATCTACTTAATTTATTACTCTCTCTACTACTCCATTTTGTTAGGGAGTTTTAAGTGCAAAAAAATTATGTTTAATCCCATGTTCATCACAATAATCCTCAAATAATTTATTTTTAAATTCTCCACCTTGATCAGTTTGAACCTTATTAATCAAAAGGCCTTGTTCTCTTTGAATATATTTAGAAAACTTACTAAACTCTCCAGAAACATCATCTTTATAAGTTACAAACAAAACCCAAGTATAGAGAAATCATCAACAATCACAAAACCATAATTTTTCCACACATAGTGGTTCTAATTGGACCAAATAAATTCATGTGCAACAATTCTAGAGGTCTAAAACTAGAAACAATATTTTTAATTTTAAATGAGCTTTAGAAGCTTTTAAATACATGCATCACGAACATAGTTTGAATGAAAATTTTATTTGGGCAATCCAACTACTAAATCAAGTTTAGCAATTTTATTGAGTGTGCATGTTAATATGACATGGTCTCCTATGCCATAATCATATATCATCATGAGTGCTTTTAAAATAAAGTAATTTCAAATTCACATCATGAAAGCTATCTAAATCAATGACATAAATGTTTTTATGTGTTTGTCCTACAAATAAAACATTTTCATTATTTTTATAATACAATATGATGCATGAAATACTACATTCAAACCTTTATCACATAACTGACTAATACAAATTAAATTATGTTTTAATCCTTCTACTAGAAAAACTTTAAGTGATAAAATTCTTACAAATATAACCAATGCCAATGATCTTTCCCTTTGCATTATCTCCATATGTAACAAATCCTCCATCACTTGATTCTAATATTGTGAATTTATCATTATCTCCCATCATATGTCTTGATCATCCACTATCCAAGTACCACATGCCTTTTTCTTTGAGGCATTCCTCTTGAGAATCTAAGTTAGATTCTCCATTTTCCATAAGAGATATGTTGACCTCTTCATCGAATGAGCAAGTACTTGATTCATTTGAATCTAGATTGGCCCATAAAGCCTTCTTCTTCTTCTTATGGTACTTCTTCATATTTTTCTTCTTTCCACATCAATCTCTTTCTTTCTATCAAATGAAGTTCTAGACAATCACCTCTTATGTATTTAGGCTTTTTACAATTATAGCAAATGATCCCTTCACTTGTAGGAAATGTCTTAGTTTGAAATTTATATCTTTTATATTTTTTATACCTTTGATTCTTCTTTCTTAGCAAGTTCCCAAGCCTTTTGGATATCATGACCACCTCATCACTATCACCATATGAGCTTGAGGTGTTATGCTCATCACTATCATCAAAAATGCAATGGATTTTCCTTTGTCCTTCTCCCTTTTGCTTTCCATCTTATCTCTTTGAGCAATAACCTATTCATGTGCTATCAAAGAACACAAAATCTAATCAAGCGGATAAGTAGACAAATCCTTAGCTTCACTAGTAGCTGCTACTTTAGTTTCCCATTTTTTTTTGGAAGACATCTAAGAATGTTATAGACTAAGTCTTTATTCCTATATTTTTCCAATAGAATGCAATGTGTTAATTATTTTCATGAATCTAGTATAAATATCAGAAATAGATTTAGAAGGAGACATATGAAATAACTCATATTCATGAGCAAGTCTGTTTAAGTGAGCATCTCTAACTTCAGTAGTTCCTTCATAAGTTATAATGAGTTTATCCTATATTTCTTTTACTGTAGTTAACATAGAATATTTTATGTAATCATCAGGTAATAAAGCACAATGCAAAGTATTACAAGCCATAGCATTTAATTCATCAAGTTCTCTTTTGGCTACAATCCATTCCTCAAAAGGATTTGTTACTTTAATGCCATTTACACTGTATGATATTGATGTGTCAACATATACCACATGCGTGCATCTTGACCTCTTAAAAAAGTACTAATTCTATTTTTTCAATAATCAAATGATACACTATCTAAAAGTGGAGGTCTATGAGTGGATTGTCCCTCTAGTAGGGAACCCTTTGGAAAACCTTGTGCCATAGTGAAAAGATCTACTCTGGATGTTTAGAAGAGCCTAAGCTCGATACCAATTATGAGTCACTATAGCACCCAAGAGGGGTGGGGAGGCGGGGCGATATTAAAATTTTAAAAGTTAAATCTTAAATTTTAAATTTTAGTAGAAAATTAATTTTTGATTTTATAATGACAAGATATAATTTTAATGGAAAAAAAAAGTAGTAAAGTAAAGAGAGAATAGGCACACAATTTTTACTGGTTTAGCCAAACCCCAAAATCGAACATCCACTTTAGCCACCTTGGTTGGGAATCCACTAAATGCAAAATCATTCAAATAGTACTCTCTATAAGTGAACAACCCCTATAATATGGGTACTCTCCACAAGTACAACCCCAATATAAATTTTACATCATGAAAGAAAAATACAAAATAATAAAGTTTGATAAAATATATCTCTCACAAATATACCAAGCTATCCAATTCAAAAAATGATCTCACAACTTATAAATGATCACTTTACAACTTACTAATTTGGCAAAATATAATGCTCACTTAATTTTGATAAAAACTATTAAATAAATATCTTAAAGTGATCTTGCTAAGATGTTTATGTTATTATAATTTGTAGATTAATATAAAAATAATCTTAAAATAAATTCATAATAGTCTATTGCAAACTAAATTTTTAAGGAATAATTTTAAGTTTAAGAGAAACTATAACTAGTATGTGTATAATAGTGTAAGAAAGATTAACTTTATACTAAACTTCCTTTTCTTAATTATTAAACAATAGAAACATCAAACTTTACTAAATTTTAGTAAGATAAAATTTTTAAAATAAAGGATATTAGTTGAAATAAAATGATAAGTGACATATAAAATAATTTAATTTTTAGAAATTTTTATTTTAATAAAGAAACTTGATTTATAATAGATCTAGCATATACTTTAAAATTCCAGCAATAATTTATTTTATTTTAAGAAAAATCTTTTTTAATTAGTACAACTAATCACAAAATAAAATAAATTTAGTATATTAGAGTAAACTAGTAGCTTTAATTAAAAAGATATCTAACAAATATAAAATAATTTCCCCGCAATAAATTAATTTGAAATTCTTAAAAATATACTTCTAAAATAGATCTAAGAATAAATAATCTTTCAAATAAGACTAATAAAAAAATATTTCAAGACACCAAAAGAAATTTGTAGGAAGATAAAAATTTGAACAAGTTGAAATAAATCCTACAAACTATCACCAGAGTTTTTCACAAAAAAATGATTGAACAAACTTAGATGCGAAAAACATAGACTTTGATGTCCAAAGACTAATACACCAAAAAGTATAAATTAGAAAGAATGAAAAGATGGTGAAAAAAGTATGAACAACTAAAAAGGGATTAAGATCAAGAAAAAAAACTTAAGTAATTTGAGAAAGCTGGCTTAGTTGAAGATATTGAAGCTTTCAAATCAAGGATTAGATCTTGCAATATTTGGAGAACACTTGGAAGGAAAATTGATGATATTTTCTCTTAGATTTGCTAGAGGGGTTTTGAATTTAAATGAGGAATGCTTTCATCAAGAGAATGAGGGATATTTATAAGCAAGAAGGTCATTCTGAATTATTTCAAAAAATATATTATTCTAACATCATTTTATCATATAATAATTTAATATTAAATGAAAGTATAATTTATATTAAATAAGTATTAAATTTAAAAAGACAAAATTTGACAATTCACATGGGCAAGTCAAACATAATCCAATATGGCTCTTAATATATTCAAAGCATGTACCATGCATTCATTATTAAAATTAGCTAATGTTTGAAAAGTCATAATAAATTCAATTTTAATCAAACGTGGGTAATGTATCCAATCAAATTAAAGGAAAAGAAAATCCAAGGAATATGTTGGAAATGAAATCAGATATAAATTCCTTGATTATAAAATGACTTTGGCTAAAATACAAAATTCCACATATTTTTGTTAATTTTGGAAATATGTAAATCTTATGACATAATTTATATATAATCATACATATGTTAGTTATCATTAAGCCTTATAATTAAATTGAAATATTTAATTATATTAAGTATATAAACTAATTTCACTTAATAGTCATAATTTATTATCATTTATTATTTTGACAATTAAAATGTATGAAAATATAATTAATTAGATAATGATTTATGTAAATTAACCTCATTATCATTATTTAAAATAAATAAAAATAATATGTTAAGTTGTGAGCAAATTCCTTCATGCCAATGAACTCATATGAAATTCTAAGAAAGTTATTAATTCATATAACCTAAAATATTGTATCTTGAGCTTCACATTATCCATTTTTATCTTTCATTCTTCTATTCTTGCAATTTCCTCAAACATATTGTGAGATGTATTGGATATGTAATTAGCAACTAAAATATCTGAAACACATAAAACATACATTAGAACATAAGCATTTATTATCATCAAAATTGATCGGTTTAACATGAAGGCTCATTAAGCCAACAAACCCCTAAACCCCAAACCCTAAACCCTAAACCCTAAAACCCCAAACCCAAACTAAACCTAAAGTACTAATAAATAATAAAATAAATAAGCCCAGAATGAGAACCTTGGCGGTGGGAAGATCAATCAAGGCTAGATCAATGAAAGTGAAGGTGGAGGTAGCATTATTGTGGGATGGGGGTGGGTGAGATGGAGAGGTGGTCTGGTGATGGCAATGGTAGGAGGGAGGGAGGTTACAATGGGGTGGCAGGAGATGATGGTGGATCCCGCTACACAAAGGTCAGGGTGGTTCTAATGGGAACCAGAGAAACTAAAGAATGGTTGATCCGATCTACTGCATATGGAACTATGTCTTTATAGTAGAGACGGTTCTAGGTATCTAGGGCTTTTGATTTGCTCGATGCATGCCCATTTTTTATCTATATCATCACTTGTGTCTTAGAAAACTTGGTGTGTTACTTGGATGATGAAATTGAAAGAAGAAATGTTGAATCTAAATTTTTCTAAAAAACCAAAACCAAAACCCAACCTAAAACTAAAAACCTAAACTCTAAAACTAAACTCTAAACCCTAATCCCCAAACACTAAAACCCACCCTAAAACTAAAAACTAAACCCCAACCTAAACCCAAACCCTAATCCTAAAAAAAAACTAAACCTACCCACCCTAAACCCTACTACCCACTGACCTAAACACTAAACCTAAACTCCTAAACCCTAAATACTGACTGACCTTCCTACCTAAACCCTGGGCTAGGCCAATCCTGAACTAAAGGCTAACCTGGGCGAAACTCTGATCCTTACACCTGTTGACCCTAAATCTCAACAAACCTCTAAAGGCCTCACTACCTCAATACCCTAAACCTCACTGATCACTGGGCCATGGGCCCTGAACTCCAACTAACCACTCTCTACCCTAAACCTCTAGAACTACCCTAAAGACCTAAAATATAAATAAATAAACTAAACAATAAAATTAAAATATAATAATAAACATAAAGCTTAAACTTAAATAATTAAAAATAAAATAAAATAAACATAAACATAAATTAAACCTAAACCTACCTAAAATAAACTAATAAAAGATGCTAAAATGGATTAAATAACCTAAACTAAACTAAAAAAAATAAAATAAAAGTAAAAACTAAATCAAATAAACACTAAACATAATATAAATAAAATAAACCTAAAATAAACTTAAAATAAAATAAAACTAAATAAAATCTAAACAAACCTAAAATAATAAAATTAAATAATAAATAAACCTAAACTAAAAAAAAACTAAACATTAAATAAAATAAAATAAACAAAATAAAATAAACCAAAACCTAAAACTAAACTAAATAAACTAAACTAAACTAAACCTAAACCTAAACCTAAACCTAAACTAAATAAAATAAATTAAATTTAAAAACTTAAACCTAACCTAAAAAATAAAACCTACAAATAAATCTAAAATAAAGACCTAAAACCTAAACCTAAAAAATAAAATAAAATCCTAAACCTAGACATAAAAATAAAATATAAAACCTAAGCTTAAAAAATAAAATAAAAATAATACTCAACTAAAAAAGAAACAAAATTAAATAAACCTAAATAAAATAAACAAAATTAAATAAAAAAATAAACATAAATAAAAATAAAAAATAAAATAAACTAAATAAATAAAAAATAAACCTATTTAAAGAAAAACCCTAAAACTAACCTAAACCCAAACCTTAAAACCATAAAACCTACCCAATCCTAAACCCTAAACCCCAAACCTCTAAAAAACCTAAACCTAAACCCACCTAAACCTAAAAAAAATCTAAACCTATGTTGTTTCCTTGTCTTGTTCTCTGATTGTTGATGGATTATCATGGCGACCCTTATTACTCATTGTAATTTTTTCAGGTGCTTATTTTGGTTGGTTGCGGTTCATTCCTGTTGAGCTATGCTTCCTTACTATTGCTCTCTCAAGGACATTAATAAGATTGTTTCAGGTTGTTTTACGCTAAAGATTCATTTACATCATGTGATTGGGATGGTGTTAAGTATAAGCTCATTGACTTATTTAACAGGTCTTCAGCAAGTTGTATCCTCTGTAATTTTCTTATGGAGGGATTACATGTTGAACTAATTTCTTTCTTGAATATGGCTATTCATGAGATTCTAGCTAAGATGGCTCACTCACTTATGTTTATGTATTCTCATGTCAAGATGACTATATTGATGATGTTTTTCTTGAATGAGAATCCTTATCCTTGACTCTTAACAATTACCTATATTTTAGATATGATTTTGCTTAGGTTTTGCGGTGTAAAGCTCACAAGAATATCAACAAGCGGGTGCTTCCTTCTCACGTTTGTTGGCTATGATGTGATGATCTCACTCCCTGGTTGGTGTAGCTCATGTGAAGTAACCCTTCAAAGTTTGGATGCTCATACTTGCATGCCCCAACAGGATGTGATTGAGCTGAGCCCTCTCTATCACAATTCACATACTCATATTATGTTATTTTCCCTCTTTTGCACACGTTAAGCTGTTCTAAAATCCCTCTTATTATAACTGCGGGTGATTCTCTCTCCTTCTTTTCCTGCACTCCAGTTATCATGCATCACCACCTCTGAGCATTGGCTTTAATCTTACTTTAGCTTATTATGTTAATCATCTTGTATCTTTTAATTGTTTTTATTCTTTCTTTTACTCTTGGATGTACTTAGATAGGGGATTTACTCCTTAGGTTAATTATAGCTCTTTGGTTTTACCTTTAAGGACCTTGTAACCCTCTTTTTGTGGCAATAAAATACCCCTACATGGGGCTTCCCTAAAAAAAAAAGCTAAAGAAAACCTAAAAATACAAAATATAAAAAAAACCAAAACTTAAATATAATACAAAAATAAAATAAAATAAAAACCTAAACTAAAACCTAAACCTAAACCTAAAAATAAAATAAATTAAATGAATAAAATAAACTAAAATAAAATAATAAAAACCTAAAAAAAACTAAAAAAAATAAAATAAACCTAAGAATAAAAAACCTAAATAAAAGAAGAACAAAATGTAAAATAAAATTAAAATAAACTTAAAATAAAATAAAATAAAATAAAAACTAAATAAAAACCTAAATCTAAAAAATAAACCTAAAAATAAAACTTAAAAATAAATAAAAAATAAAACATAAACCCTAAACAAAAAAAAAAACTAAACCTAAAATAAAAATAAACTAAACTTAAAAGTTAAACTAAATTAAAATAAACTATAATAAATAAACCTAAACAAAAACTTAAAATAAACTAAAGGTAAACCTAAATTAAATAAAATAAAATAAACAAAAAATAAGCTTAAAACTAAACTAAAAAATAAATCCTAAAAATAATCCTAAAATAAAAACCTAAACCTAAAAAAATAAAATAAAAACCTAAACCTAAACCTGAAAATAAAAAATAAAACTTAAACCTAAATAATAAAATAAAATTAAAACTGAACTAAAAAATAAACTTAAACATAAAAATAAACTAAAATAAAAAATAAACTAAATTAATTAAACATAAAATAAGTAAACTAAACAAAATAAAAATTGAAAATATAGTAAACTAAAATAAATAAAAAAATAAACTAAGAAAACTAAATAAGCATGAACCTACTAGTTTACTTAACATAATAAAAAAATCATAAACCTTAAATCCTAAACACTAAACCCCATCATAAACCTACAACCCTAAACCCAAAATCCTAAATCACCTAAACCACAAACCCTAAATCCACAAACCAAAACCCTAAAACTAAACCCACAACCCTAAACCCTAAACCTAAACCCTAAACCCTAAACCCTAAACTAAGACTAAACCTAAACCCCAACACCAAACCCTAAACCTAGAAATAAAGTAATTAAATAAATTAAAAAATCCTAAACCCTAAAACCTAATAAACTAAACTCTAAGAATTGGCATGGCGACATCACCATCAATAGCTTAGAGCTTTGGCAATGGAGGTGAAGGTAGAGGCGTGGTTATAGCAATGGTGGTGGAGAATCTGTAGGTGCTAGTGGATATGGAGGTGGTGTTCAGAATATTGGTGGTTATGGAGGCGGGATGAGTGATGGAGGTTACAACTATGGTGGTGGTGGAGGGAGAGATCAAGGATATGATGGTGGATCCGGCTACTCGAGAGGCTAGGGTGGTTATGGTTGGAACTAGATAAATGGAAGAACAGACGATCTGAATTACTACTTAGGGAATTGTGACTTTACAGTAAAGATGATTCTAGTTATCAGGGTTTTTGATTTGCTCTACGTGTGCTCATTTTTTATCTATGTCATGTTATCCTCAAAACTTGGTGTGTTACTTGGTTGATGAAATCAAAAGAAGATTGAACTGAATTTGTTCTCTGTTAAAAAAAACCAAATATCCTAAACCTTAAACTAATACCTGAACCCTAAAACTAAAACCTAAACCCTAAACCCTAAACCCCAAAAACCCTAAACCCTAAAAAGCTAAAAACATAAACCTAAACTAAATAAAACCTAAATATAAAATAAATATAAAAACATAAACTAAAATAAAATAAAAATAAAATAAAATAAAAATCTGAACTAAAACCTAAACCTAAACCTAAAAGTAAATAAAAAAATAAAAAATAAACTAAAATTAAATAAATAAAAACCTAAACTAAACAAAAAAAACATAAATAAAATAATAACTAAACCTAAATTCAAAATAAGGTAAACTTAAAATAAAATAAAATAAAAACTAAGTAGAAACTTAAATCAAAAAAAGAAACCTAAATATAAATAAAAAATAAAGCCTAAACCCTAAACTAAAAAAAAATCTATAGCTAAAATAAAAATAAAATAAACCTAAACGTAAAGTAAAATAAACTAAACTAAAATACATAAAACTTAAACCTAAACCTAAAATAAATTAAACCTAAACCTAAACCTAAACTCTAAATAAAATAAAATAAACTAAAAATAAACCTAACCTTAAAAATAAAAAATAAAATTAAACCTAAAAAATAAAATAAAAAGAAAACTAATGTAAAATAAATAAACCTAAACCAAAAAAAAAACTAAAATAAAAAACATAACTAAAATACATAAAACGAAGATAAATAAACTAAACTAAATAAAAGTAAAAAAATAAACCTAAATAAAAATAAAATTAACTAAAATAAATAAAAAATAAACAAAATAAACCTAAACCTATGAGATTACTTAACTTTAAAATAAAATTATAACCCTAAACCCTAAACCCACAACCATAAATCCTAAACCTTAAACCCTAAACCTTAAAACCTACAACCCTCCACCTTAAACCCTAAACCATAAACCCTTAAAACCTAAAAAGATAAACCTAAACTAAATAAAACCTAAAATAATATTTATAAAAAAACCTAATCCTAAAAATATAATATATATAAAATAAAATAAATATTTAAACTAAAACCTTAACCAAAAAATAAAAATAAAAATAAACTAAAAGAAAATAAATAAAAACCTAAAATAAACTAAATAAAATAAAATAAATGTCAGAATAAAAAACTTATATATAAATGTAAAATTCAAAAAATAAACCTAAAATAAAATAAAATTAAAATTAAATAAAAACCTAAGCCTAGAAATAAAAACTAAAAATAAATAAAAAATAAAGCCTAAACCCAAAACTAAAAAACACTAAACCCAAAAGAAAAATAAAATAAACAAAGTAAAATAAACCTAAACCTAAACTAAAATAAACTAAACTAAAATAAATAAAACCTAAACCTAAACCTAAAATAAACTAAACCTAAACATAACTAAACTAAATAAAATAAAATAAACTAAAAATAAACCTAAACCTAAACTAAAAAATAGAACCTAAAAATAAACCTAAAATAAAAACCTAAAACCTAAACCTAAAAATATTAAAATAAAACCTAAACCTAAACCAAAAAAAATAAAAAAATAAAACCTTAACCTAAAAAATATAATAAAAATAAAACTAAACTAAAAAGTAAACCTAAACCTAAACCTAAATAATTAAGTAAAATGAAAAACCTAAACTAAAATAAATAAACATAAAATAATTAAATAAAATTAAATAAAAATAAAAAATAAAATAAGCTAAAATAAATAAAAAATAAACTAAATAAACCTAAACCTAAATTAATTTTAAAACCTAAACTTATACCCTAAACCCTAAACCTAAACCCTAAACCCTAAACTAAACCTAAACCCTAAACCTAAACCCCAAGACTAACTAAGAAACCTAAACTATAAACCCTAAACCTATAACCCTAAACTCTAAACCCTAAACCCTAAATGCTAAAACCTAAACTAACCCTAAACGACAAACCTAAACCTAAACCTAAACCTATAAACTAAACAAACCCTAAACTCCTAAACCTAAACTAAACAAAAACCTAAACCTAAACCCCCTAAACTTAAACTTAAAACCTAAACATTAAACCCTAAACACTAAAGCAAATCCTAAATCTAAAATAACTCTAAACCCTAAGCTAACCCTAAACCCTAAACCCTCAAAACCCTCCACCCTAAAGCCTAAACGCTAAACCCTAAACCCTAGACACTAAATCCTAACCCTAAACCTTAAACCCTTAAACCCTAAACCCTAAAACCTAAACCCTAAACCCTAAACCCTAAAAACCTAAAAACCTAAACCTAAACTAAATAGAACTAAATAATAAAATAAATAAATAAATAAAATAAAATAAAATTTAACTAAAACCTAAACCTAAACCTAAAAATAAAAAAATAAGAATAAACTAAAATAAAATAAATAAAAACCTAAATTAAACTAAAAAAATAAATAAACTTAAAAATAAAATAACTAAATAAAATAAAAAATAAATGAAAAATAAAATCAAATAAACCTAAAAATAAACTAAATAAAAACTTAAACCTAAAAAATATCCATTAAAATAAAACCTAAACCCTAAATAAAAAACCTCTACACCTATAATAAAAATAAAAAAATAAAATAAAATAAACCTAAACATAAACTATGCTAAAATAAATAAAACCTAAACCTCAAATAAACTAAACCTAAAAATAAACATTAACTAAATAAAATAAAATAAACTAAAAATAAACCTAAACCTAAACTAAAAAATAAAACCTAAAAATAAACCTAAAATAAAAACCTAAAACCTAGACCTAAAAAATAAAACCTAAACCCAAAAAATATAATCATAAGAAAATTGTCATAAATAATAAACCTAAACCTTAAAAATAAATTAAAATATAAAAACCTAAACTAAAATAAATAAAACTAGAATAAATAAACTAAAATAAATAAATATAAAAAATAAACCTAAATAAAAATAAAAAATAAAATAAACTTAAATAAATAAAAAATAAATCAAATACACTTAAACTGCTGGTTTACCTAATTTAAAAAAAAAAACCTAGACCCTAAATCCTAAACCCTAAACCTTATACCCAAAACCTACAACCCTAAACCTACAACCCTAAACACTAAACCCTAAACCCTAAAACACTAAACCCTAAACCCTAAAAGCTAAACCCTAAACCCTAAACCCTAAAACTCTAAACCCTAATCCTTAAAACTCTAAATCCTAAACCCCAAACCCTAAACCCTAAAACCTATAGCCCTAAACCCTAAACCCCAAACCCTAAACCATAAACCCTAAACACTAAACTAACCCTAAACCCTAAACCCTAAGAATGGGCAGAACCTTGATGGGAGGAATATCACCATCAACTAGGCTCTATCTAAATTTATTGGAGCCAAAGGCAAAAGTGGCAGTTATCACAGTGGTGGTGGGGGCTGGAGGTGTTGGTGGATATGGAGGATGGTGGAGGGTTGGTGGTTATGGAGGCGAGTGATGAAGGTTACAACCATGGTGATGGTGGTGGGAGAGGTCAGGGATATGATGGCGGATCCCACTACTCGAGAGGCAGGGGTGGTTCTGATGGGAACTTGAGAAATTGATGATTGACCGATCCAATCTATTGCTTATGAAATAATGTCTTTATAATAGAGATGGTCCTACTTATCTAGGTTTTCTAATTTGCTCTATGGGTGCTCATTTTTATCTATGTCATCACTTGTCTCAAAACTTGCTACTTGGTTAATGAAATCGAAAAGAAGAAATGTTCAATATGAATTTATTCTTTGTATCAAAAAAACCTTAAACCCTAAACTCTAAACTTAACTAAAACTTAAATCCTAAACCTAAAACCTAAACCCTAAACCCTAAACATTAAACCCTAAAC
This sequence comes from Cymbidium sinense, assembly GCA_021442155.1. Classification (NCBI taxonomy): domain Eukaryota; kingdom Viridiplantae; phylum Streptophyta; class Magnoliopsida; order Asparagales; family Orchidaceae; genus Cymbidium; species Cymbidium sinense. Next base: position 201,480,992 of record CM038214.1, read on the forward strand.
CCTAAACCCTAAAACCTAAACCCTAAACACTAAACCCTAAACCCTAAACCCTAAACCTAAACCTTAAATCCTAAACCCTAAACCCTAAACTCAAAACCCAAAAACCATAATCCCTAAACACTAAAACCTACAACCCTAAACCCCAAACCCTAAACCCTAAACCTTGAATAAAGATGGCATTAGGAGTAGATCTAAAGAATGACCTAATCCTAACATAGTTATGGTAGCTAAAGAAAATGCCTTCAAGAGACTTTCCCTTGACTATTAGAGATTTGAATACCCTAAACCCTAACCCTAGATCATATTATAATACCATATATTATAATATAATGTAGCATCATATATTTGAGCATGTAGTGATGTGTTTTTGGATGTTATAAGATCTTTTGAAATGTTTTAGTATGTTATGGTATTATGCCCTATAGTCTATATTAATATAAATCATAAAAATATTAATTTAATAAATTAGATAATGAAATTTGTTAAATTTGAAATGGGAATTAGGTTGTAGTACCAAAGGTGTGCTACACCACTGGAGTATAAAAAGTAAGATTTTATGTTCAAAATAAATATTATATGTTGTAGCATAGTATAACATCATATATCATAATATATTATTCTATGCATTTTAAATTCTTTTAGTATTTTATATCATGCAATGAGCTTACACTAGAATTATTTATAAAAATGTTGATTTAGACTTTTAAATGGTAGAATTTGGCCAAATTCTTAATAAGTAGAGCATGGAATCATAATATATTATTTCAATTTAAAATATGTAAGTGATATGACAAAAATTTATAGTTTTTATTGTTTAGACTAATTTAATGGTTCTGTTATCTTAAGCAATCCCTTGTGATGTGATATGCAATATAATATAATATAATATGTTATAGTGTATTATAATATAAGATGCCATAACATAGTGTAGCATCATGCATTATAGCATACTATTATGTATTACTGCTTATTATTTAGCATATTTTAGTTTGTTATAGTATGATATAATAGAGTTTGTACTGGTATAATTCATGAAAATTTTGATTTATAGGCTGATGATAGGATTTGGCCAAATTTAAGGTAAGCTTTAGGGAACATCATTAGGGGTGTGCTATGGTGTGTCATTTAATCAAAAGGATGGAATTTTGCATCCAAAATAAATGTTCATTTTCAACCAAATTTTATAATTTTTTTGCTTAAAGTGATTCATTTTAAGGTGTAATGTGAGATAATATATTATATGAAAGCATACTAAAATATAATCTACATAACAATATAACTTCACATATATATGAATGTGGTGTGTTACTAAATGTTATTGTACATTTTAGTATGTTTTACTTTTGTTATAAATACATTGGGTCAAAATTCACAAAAATGTTGATTTGAAGGTTGAGATGGAAGAATTTGGCCAAATCCACAACACACACCAAGAAGCAACACCAAAATTATGCTATTTTGTATCATTTCTAATAAAAAAACAACAATTTTACATCTAAAATGAACAATATTCATGTTTTGAGAAAATTTTGTGATTTGTTCTTTTTAAGTTATTCTAATGAGGTGTGATGTTAGATAATATATTACATTATAGCAAATTATAATATAACATCATATATTATAATATAATATAGTGTGTTAATTCACACTGTAATATGTTTAGCATGATATTGTATAGTTAGTTTGAGCTTGCACCATCATAAATCATAAAATGTTGATTACAATGTTAAGATGATGTAATTTGAATAAATACATTATTAGGCTTTTGGTTGAAGTATTAAAGGTGTGCATAAGAGAAGAAATAAGATTTGATGAGAATTCCATGTCAAGGACATGGAGGGAGATTGAGGATAATACATGCATTGGACATGACATGTGAGGGCTCTATGTCAAGGGAATAGAAGAAGAAAATCTATTGGGGATAAGGTTTGAATTTAATTTTATTATATGATTTATAGAAAGAATATATGCTAGGGATAAGAATCTGTAATCCACTAGGGATTAAGATCGAATTGACTTTAATTATTTTTATTTTAATTGATATGGAGGCATATCTACTAAAGATATGGGCTTGAGTCTTTAGGGATCAAGTATATGAACCATCCTTCAGGGAAGCAGGTTTGGGCTATCCGCTGGGGATTAGGATTTGAGTTTGATTTCATAGATTTATTTGGGGATGTATCCACTGGGAATAAGATTTGGTTGGATTTCTTTGATTTAGACTCTATTATGGGTGTTAGTTTAGTATGGCTCCACTGAGGAGGTTGGTTTTTGAATTTGATTTATTTGCTTGACTTATTTATATATGATTTGGGGCTCCACTAGGGAAAATCATGTTGGGTTTAATTTAATCTAAGTTAACTTATGGACATTGTCGGTGTGCGATGAACCCATTGATATGGGGCTATATCAACTTTGACTTACCTCATGTTTACAAATTGAAAGGGATAGTCTACCAACTATGAGGTAGAGCTAGCTAACCTAAGTGTTGCCTTTCTATGTGTAATGGTTGTGCTACAAAAAAAGGTGTAGCAAATTTACACCTTCCAAAGTGACAAGCAATCACTGGGGTGACCTATTGAATGCATAATAAATCGAACCTGACCTAGGGTGACTATTGAATTAATGATGTTAGGGACTTATGTCAACTCAAAAGTAGTCAGGATTAATTTTATTTTAATTTCATGTGATTTGATATGGTTTGTTTGGTTTAGTTTGATTTCAAATTGAAGAGATATTTGCTAGGGATGTGAGCAAAGTTTGATAAATTTAATTTATGGACCATGTCATTGGTGATGGACTCGAGAGAAGGGCTATATCGGACTTGTCCTATCTCATTTACAATCCAAAGGGATAGTCTACATGGGGTAGAGCTAGCCAACCTGGGGTTTCCTTTGGTGTGCAATTAGGAAGAAGTGTAGCAAAATTACATCTTCTAAAGCAAGGAAAAAGCTAGGGTGTTGGTAGCACAACAAATAACCCAACTTAGGGGTGACTATGAGTGAATGTCATTGGGGACATATATCAACTCAAGAGTAGTCATTCTATATAGGAGTTTTTTACGCCCCTAAATATAGATGCTTCTTGGGAAAAGTATTGCTAGGGTGTCCTCCTAATCCATAAGTGAATATATATTTTGTTTATATGTTTGTGTGGACCTGTGGTGAGGGAGGACAGAAAGGGCTATGTCGGCCTTGACCTATCTCATATTTACTAGACCAATCGGAGAATCTGCACATCTATAGGACATATTCTCCAACCATAAGGGTGGTTACAAGGAAAGGGGAACTATCCAATCTGATAGTAACCCAGGTAGTGTCTAAATGGGGTCACAAATGATGTGAACCAAATATAGTGCCCATAGGAGAGGTGTTGCTAGGGGTGTTATCTTGAGCCCTAAAAAAGAAACTTATAGGTGTATAATGGCCAACCCAAGGAGAAAGTGTAGCAGACTTAAATCTGCCATGAGTGGTGTATCCTAAGGTGCTAAAACCAACCAACCTAAGGTGTATTCATCAACATGAGTGGTGTACCTATCAGTATAGTGAGAACCAACCAACCAAAGGTGCCTTGCAGCAATGATCAATCTGAAAGAAAGCATGTAGCTTACAACTTTCAACTAATCATCGATAGTCATAGTGACAAATCTTCCGACCTGAGTGACTACTAAAGGGGGCCCTAAGGAAGGACTGACCCAAACTTAAAGTTAGGAGGGAAGGAGGGGGACTTATCCTAAACCTCAAATATACCCAATTAGTGGAAAAGGCTAATCCAAGAAAAAAGCATAGGAAATTCACATCCTCTTAAATAAGCCAACATAAGGTAGCTTACTGGCCAAGCAATAAGGCCTACCAAACTAACAAGGTGCTCATCAGTGCAAGTATAAGGAAGGAAAGCATTTAAATCCTTGACACCAAGTAAGAAGATGTCACCAATCTGCAGTAAAGTACTGAGTGAGTATGGGGCATTATCTCAACTTAGAGTAGCCCTAGATAAAAGATATGTGTTTATTTTATATGTTTGTGTGTATTTTTTTGTTTGTGTGTCGATGAAGGATATGCCCACTTTGGTTCTTTACACCTACCAAATAAACACATCATGGCCATTCAAACAAGAATACTTTCAACATGGAAGAGATTGAATTCAAAATGAATTTTCATTGATGATAATTATTTTCAAACATGATTTATAATATTTCTTTAAGTAGAGCTTGATTGGAAGCATTGAACACTCTCCTTATGATTAATAAGTTGATAAGATCCTCTTTTGTAGGCCTTCTCTATTGAAAAAGGGCCTTCCTAAGTGGGTTCAAACTTGCGTCCCATCTTATGATGGGAAACAACCAGTCTCTTTAGAACAAAAATAAGCTCTCCTACTTGAAAAGCTCTAGGATGGACCAACTTATTGTGAGCTTGAATTATTTTATCCTTATACAACTTGAGGTTTTGACATGCTCGTAGGCATCTCTCGTCCAAACCTTCGAGATCTTTTAATTGTAACTTGGCATTCTACTTTGTTGTGATCTTGCTATGCATAGCTATCCTAAGTGATGGGAGTTTAACTTCTAATGGTAGAATGAATTCAGACACATACACTAAGGAGAAAGGAGTAGACTGTGTTGGAGTTCTATATGTGGTGTGGTAGGCCCACAAGGCTCTAACTAATTGCTCATGCCACTATCGCTTGTTATTGTTGAGTGTCTCCTTCAGTATTAGGATGAGAGTTTTGTCGAAGGCTTCTACTAAGCCATTTTTCCTTAGGTAGTTGATGGTAGATTATCTCCAATCTATGTTGTGTCTCCGGGGAAAGTTGTTGATCTTCGTGCTCTTTAATGCAATAACATTATCAAATATAATTCATTGAGACACTCAACCTATATACGATATGGTTCCTAAAAAACTAGAGAACATGCTTAGAAGTGACCTCTCAAAGTAGAATCACCTTTGCCCATTTGGAAAAGTAGTCAGTAGTAGTTATGATGAACTGATGACCCTTAAAAGGAGGATCAATCGGACTCACTGGATGTACCCCAACACTGAATGGCCATGAGGCCAATGTAAGATGTAAAATGTTGGGTGGTTGGTGTAGACCACACCGTATTTGACATTGGTGGCATCGCCAGTCAGTATCCATGCAATCTTTGATCATTGAGCGAGTATCCTACTCTTTATCTTGGCTTTCATCTTCGACGATTGGTTAGCTCCACATAATCCTGAGTGTACCTCGGTCATGATCTTATGAGCTTCATGCTTGTCTAAATAACAGAACCACATATGATCAAAGATCGCGATAAGACACCATCCACAAGGCATAGAAAGTGCTCTGCTTTAAATGGGCTTGGGACTTCTCTTGTAGTTTTCCTTTATTTAGGTAATCCATGAATGGTTGCCTCCAATCTAACTCTTCATCCTTCTTCGCAATCGCAACATCCCTTCAAGAGAGTACTTTTTGATGAGTTTAATATCAATTAAGGATAAGACTTGTCTATTTTGGACCTTTATTAATATGAACTCATCCTCCAGACATGCCAACTCCTTGGCAAGCTTGGCTAAAGCATACATTATGATGTTCTGTCCTCAAGGAATCTTATAAATGGTAACCTTTAGGATTTGGGCCAATAACTCCATGGTGTACTTGTCGTAATGATGGAGCTTAAGCTTTATAGCCTTATAAGACCTAGTGATTTGGTTGATAACTAGCTGAGAATCTCCAAAGATGTTGATGTTCTAGATGCTTGAGTAACTGCACAAACAAACTGAGCCTCATATTTAGCTTCATTATTTGTACAAGGAATTGATGATATGAGAATCCGATCACATCTGAAAAGAGAACTATTCCTACCCCCGCCTTTCTTGGAATAGTATATTGTGGTTCTTCTCCTTTGAGAGAAAGCACCATCAAAGTACATGTCCTAGCGATGAATTCTAGTATCCCCTAAGTTCATGATTTGTTCATCAGAGAGATCATCACTAAGTAGAGAGTCAGCAGGAAGTGGGTGTGCTGCTAAGATATCTGCTAACACTTATCCTTTCACCACATGGAGGGGTACAAAGGTAATGTTAAACTATGAGAGGATCATGGACCATCATGCTAACCATCTGAATAGCATTGGCCGTGTTATGAGATACTATAGTGGATTGATCCTAGAGATTAAGTTCACCTTATAAGGAAGCATGTAGTGCCTTTTGGGAAGCAAAAAATTAAAGCTATGCTTTCTAAATGAGTGGATAATTGTGAAGATTAGATGATGGTGAGGTAGTATAGTGCATTTTTCTTCCCTTCATCATTGGTTTGGGCCAACATAGCACCAAAGGAGTCATCTAATGTAGTAGTGTAAAAGTATGAGCGGCTTACAGATAGGGCTAGAACCGAAAGGCCATTAGGTAATGCTTGATTTCTTCAAAGTAATGCTCACACTAATCATCCCACTTGAACTTGGCATCCTTTTTGACAAGTATAAGAATGGATGACATCTTCCTGATAGGTTGGATATAAAACATCTTAGATATGCCAACCACACTTGGAATGATCTGAGTTAAGTTAAACTTTTAGAGAGTGGCATTTCTAATATTGCTTTGATCTTCTGATCAATTTTGATTCCTCAGTGTACAACAAACCCAAGGAATTCCTTGAAGCTACCCAAATGCACACTTTAGGGGGTTCATTTTGAGGTTAAATTGTATTAACTATTTGAAAACTACTCTCAACTCAAAGAGATGGTCTTCCTTTTCTCTACTTTTGACCATGAGATCATCGATATAGCACTCAACTGGATGATGAATGAGTTCATCAAAGATTCGAGTGATAGCCCACCGGGTATGTAACCACATTTTAAGGTTGAAATGACCTTATAGCAATAGATTCGATCAGGGTTCTAAAAGCAATGTTTCTTTCATCTTCAAGGGCTATCATTATTTGGTTATATCAAGATGAGCCATCCATGAAAGAGAAGACCGCATGAGATGCAATGACCACCATCATTATAGTGGAAATTCATCTTTTGGACATGCCTTATTTAAATCTCTAAAATTGATGCATATGTGAATTTGTCCATTCTTTTCTTAATTGAGATGATCAGCAACTAAGTATGGACGCTTGATATAGCAGTTTCTTTTCTAGTTTATGGAGCTACATTAGAGCCCATAGGCATCTCTTCATAACTCCATGCAAAATAGTCCTTAAACTCCATGAATAGCCTAACTAAGTCATTAGATTCAATTTCATTCAACAAAGAACTGATGTATGTAGATCTTCTTCGTAAGTTTGATTTGAGCTCCCGATGGTTGACTTGATCTCTTCTTCAAACACATGCATCTTTGACTTCAAAATCATCTAGATCATCAGAAGTTTCTAAGCTCAACTCCTCATATGAGTTAATGTGATTTGAAAAGAACCTATCGATTCCAAATGATGACTAAGAAATAATCATCATCACTAGACCCATTGTATCAAATCTTAGCCTTGATTGAGCTTTGCATTTGTTCTTTTATATTCTTTTGAAGTACCCCTAACCATTTTGACCAAGTATGTGGGATTAACCCTTTCTTTGCTAAATTATGAACACAAGGCAAGTACCAATCAAAAGTTATTAAATATTTATATGAGTAATCCCTAATTCTACATCAACTTCTTGACTTGAGGATGATGCTCCCAGAAAGAACCTCTAAGTCTTCACACCTATTGATGACTTAGGGGCTTCCTTAACTACCAAACCCTTAGCTTTTTGAGAGGAAAGTGGGGTTAGAGCTAAGGTTCCCAACCAATGCCTAATTGTTTCACATATAGACTTGAATAAACTTATGCATTGCTTTAGAGCCTGGTCTTCATCGCTATCTTGCTCAAGTTCCACCTCCAAGGGAATCTACTACTGAGAAGAGCTGGCTGGTATGTGAACAATATAATACTCATCCTATGAACTAGATTCTAAGTCTATGGATGGTAGCTGGGATATATCTTCTATTGGATGACCAATTAGGAGGTTTTCCACCCTTGGGACTACCTCTAAACTGGCCTCTTCCTCTGTGTGGTGGAGGTCAGTACCCATACCCAATGGAGTAAAGAACTATGGGTGGAATCTAATGTCAGGCTCCACTTCCTCCTCCAAGTCTATTTCTATTCCTTTTTATTTTGTTTTTCATTTTCTCTTTTCTTTTCTTTTTCTTTTTCTTTTTCTTTTATTTTTAAACTTTAGCTAAGTTCATGAGAATGGACTTGTTGATTTTGATGGAGGTAGTAAGGCGCATCCTCATATATGCACCTCATGAACTATAAATGACTTGAGATCTCCTTTGACATAGAGACGATCCCACCTCTCACAAACTTCATACACCAATGTGAGAGAATGGAACTATATTATTCTCATGTATCCATGGTCTCCCAAGCAAAGCATTGAAAGATGTATCCGAGTCTATAGTGTGAAACTTGGCTTTGATCTTCCAATCATCTATCTCCAAGGGCAACACTATAGAGCCTAAGGCCTGCTGACCTCACTTTTGGAGTGCGGATTCAATCTTCCCATCTTAGACTTAGGAGTGTTCTAGATACTAAGACTTCCCTAGTCATAAGGCACTTCTAATAATTAGGTAAACACTTGCTAAGCTAAAGACTTAGAAGGGTTAACCATAGGATTAGGTTATGCCTTGATAGATAATCCACCTACCCTACAACCCAAATCCAATCCATGTTCACCTTCTCAAACCAAACCTCATGTTCAATTCAAACATCAAATTCAAATCCAAATCCAAACCCAAATTCCAAAACCAAATGATTGAAGCCCATGATCAAATCCAAACTTGAAACCCTTCCTAAGCCATATGACCTATCCCATGGACTTAGCTAACTCTTAATCTAAATCAATCCAAAATTAATTAATTTTCTAATAATCAATTTATATCTTCAATCATCTTCCTAAATATAAATAAAATCTACACTCAATTGATCAAAACTAAATGAAACTAAATCAAATTAAATCAAAACCCTTCTAAGCCATATCCCATGGACTTAGCTCTTGATCTAAATCAAGTCAAACTCAATTGATTTTCTCACAAATCAATCATATTTTCAATCATCTTCATAAATTTAAATGAAATATACATTTAAATCATCAAAACTAAATCAAACTAAATCAAAATCCAAACTGAAGCCACATGACTCAACTCCATGGACTTAGCCAAATTTCTTCATTCCAAAACCCAAATTCAATTGATTTTCTCATGAATTAGTCATACCTTCAATCATATTTATAAATATAAATGAAATCTACAATCATCAAGCCAAACCAAAATCAACCCAAATCAAACCCAACTTAACCCTTTTGACTTGAACTGTTCAAATGAACCAAAACCCATTTGAACCCAAGACAATTGCAATTGAATTTATATTTCAATCCCAAATCCATACAACTAAATCAAACTCAACCAAAAATCAAGCCAACTAAACCCAATTGGTCCACTTGACCAAAAGTGGCCAATTAACCTATTTTAGCCAAGTTCTAATCCTACCCAAATTGGATTGAACCAAGCTCATCTCCCAACATGATTGGATCACCCTAGGTCGATCAATCATCACAATTGGGTCAAACCAAGTCAATTTGGTTATTTGACCAAGTCAACCCCTTAACCCATATGAACCCAAACTAGCCAAATTGTATCCAAAGCCAAATCCCTTGAAACCAATGATTCATACCAAATCAAAATCAATATTTGAATATGACTTGACTTTCAATTGAGTGAAACCAAACCCTTGGTCCTCTTAACCCAAGTTGACCCAAAATTGACCTAAAAGACTAAATTAGGTCAAATCAAAATAAAACCAAATTGATTGCAACCAATGGCTCAAGTTCATTCCAAATTGATTGTTGAACTTGACCAAAGCCATGATTGGACCCAATTAAACCCAATTGACCTACTTAGGCCAAATTGACCTAAATGTTCAAGTTGGCCTAAATAAAACCAAATCCAAATTAATTGAAATTAAAGCCTACAATAATCTTCAATTGGTCAACTAAACCCAAACCAACACCCAACCCAAGCCAATTTAGCCAATTTGGTCAAATTGGTCAACTTAACCCATTTGACCAAAATGAATTCAAATGAGTCAAAATCAAATCTAAGCCAAACTAAACCAAACCAATTGCCAAAACATCCCAAATGATCATATGAACTTGACCAACCCTTGGTTTGACCTAATTTGACCAACTTGACAACCTATCCCAATTTGACCTAAATTAGTCAAATTGAGCCAAAACTAACCAAATCAACTCCAATTGACTTGAAATTTGGGTTAACCCACTTTTGGCTCATTTCAAATCTACTCAAATCAAATCCAATGCCAAATGATCATTCTACCCTTAGGTCAAGGTCATCACATTAGATAAATCACCCATGTAAGTGGTCATTTCCATTCCTTGGCCACTTGGTACTCTCCTAATGGTCCACCTACCTGCTAACCCCAACCTAAGGGTTGGCTATGACCATGGGGAGGTGAAATCACCTCACCCTCCCATTAGAGCATTTGAAACCCATAGGACACAAGATTCCTCCTTTTACCTCCACACCTTCAACAAACCAAGCCAGCCAACTCCTCCCCGCCACCCACTTCCTCGAGATTGTGAATGACCACTAAAAGCCAAACTGATCCCACCATCCAATCAAGATGAAGGGGGTATACACCCTCATTTTCACTCAAACACACACAAATCATTCCTCGAGCCTTTACCCAAGATGAGCGCTAGAGCCATTCCCTAAGCTCCCAAGCTCATTCTTCAATCAAAATGCCATTCTTCTATCTAAATAGACACTCCAACTTCCCCTATTTATCCATCAAACTCAAATTAACTTTGCACGCACCTTCTCTAGGCCTCGTCGAGCAAGAACAAATCATCTCTCAAGCTTCCTAAGCACTAGAGGTAAGATTTCAATCAAAGCTGAGCTCCAAATCATTAGTTCATGGCCTTTCGAGTGAACGTCAAAGAATTGATTCAATTAGTACTCAATAGGGCTTTGTCTCCACTAGATGAAGCTTCCTCAATCATTCAAGCTACCAATCTTGAGCTCTGGCGAGGTATTCTTCCAAAACTAATCCTTAGACCAAAATGGGTTGGAGCATTTTGAAGAAAACTTGTATCTCATGTGATCTTAGCTGTTGGATCCCCTCCAATCGATGTCGTGAAGGTGTGGGATCCTTTTGGAGTTGATCCAAGCTCAGGTAAGCTCGGATCAAGTGAGCAAAGGTGGATGAACTTCATTCTCCCTCACTCACGTGACATTAGAACATGCACCATCCATTTTGCATGATCAAAATGGACGGTCATGATTAGATCCACTAAATTGTTCTGATTTAATCTTATTAATTTATGGGATTAATCATAGCCATCCGATCTTAGATTGGATGGCAGACAAGAAAGCACATCTGCCACCGCCACGTAGGCACTGAGTCAGATAAGTTTTAAGTAGCCAATGCTACGGTGCCATGTGGAAAGCATGCGATCGGTGCCACGCGTGCCAACAGATTAGGAAATTAGTTTAATTTTTTTAATGGTTGAAACTTCTAAAAATCCTAAAAAATCATAGAGAAATAAAAAATGATAATAAATACTCATTTTAAAGATATTTCAGAGGAGAATTAATTAAAAATGATCTTAACTAATTTTGAATAGTAATTAAAGTTTATTTACAAAATTTATTAGTTTAATTACTCCTTAATTATTTGAGCGATTAATTCCAAATTTTATGTGCTAATTTAATGGGATGGCCTCTACATCCTATGATTTTCATGGGATTTAGTGCTCACTTAATTATAAAAATTTACTAATTAAACCTTAACTACTCTTTTAAGTTAATTAATGATTAGTTAATCCCATGAATAATAATAAATTGGTTAATTAAGTTTATTAATCATTATTCAGCAGTGTGAACAAGGAATTGGGACCCCATTCCCAAGTTCATTTCACCCTTTTTTAAAATGAAATTAATTAAGATTTAACCAATTAATTAAATCACTTAATCAAATTGAAATCATAATCACATCACCTTAATTAATTAAATCATGGGGTAGATCTTTAGGTGTTTAATAACTTAAAGGAGTTTGATGAAATTATGGTTAGTCCACATGTGTGGAAAACCATAAGAGTGATTGAAGTTCTTAATCTAACTAACTAAATAAGCCACATTAGGCCCCTTTTATTTCCTAGATCATTGCAAGTTTATTTTCCATGCATATCATGTTGGCTTATAATTATTTAGTTAATTACTTTAAGGTGACATAGGTAAGGGTAATTAATTCTTCTAATTAAGGGTTCAACTTAATTAACCCATAAAATCAACTTGATTACATTTCCTCAAATTAAATCAAATCGCTAATGTGGAAATGGGTTTAAAACAACAAGTGATGATTTCTCTCTCTTTTAAATCAAATCAAATGCAAAACTTAATTAATAAAGAAGCTTTGGTTTTCTTTAAATAATCTTATTTGATTTGATTGTCCTTAAGAACTAGTTTGGTTGAATGAATGACATGCTTATATTTGATTTTCCTCTTTCCAATCATGTTAAATTTGGTATGTCATTTGAATTCATGCATCCATCTTTTCAAAATCAAGTAAAATAAAATGGATTTCCTTTATGTAAGCTTCCATGTGTTGATTTAATTTAATATGTGTGTGGCTATTATTACTATTAAATCCATATGTATCTTTCAAAAGCTTATAAATGAATAATAATATGTGTTATGATGCTAGTTATAACTATATAAAAAATCCATGTGCGTATAGCTTAAGTGTATGATTGTTGAGTTCTCTTTCCTCTATTCATGTGTTGATTTATATAAGATGGAATGGTAATGGGTATATAGTCTAGACATCCCGGGAACATGAGGCTTTAGCTAGCCCCAAGGAGGTCATTTGATTACCTCACTTCCCTGGTTAAACAACGGAACATACCCATTTGATTTCATTCTTATGTATTTCAACATTAGAATTAGGATAGTGTTTTAATTCATATATATAAATGATTCAATAAAAAATATGCAATCTTTGCATGATTTTCTTTCTCTCATTTATGTATACATCCATGTGTGTCTAAGAAAAGCAAGTATATAGTTTGGACATCTCGGGAATATGAGGCTTTAGTTAGCCCCAAGGAGGTCATTTGATTACCTCACGTCCCTAATTTAACAATGACATGTACTTGCATATATCTTTGTACATGCATATGTATATGTGATTAGTGAATGAAAATCCCATTTTACATTAAAATTTCATGCATTCATAATTGACTAAGTGGTTGAATTAATTAGACATATGATTTGGAGCTTACTTTTTATGTTCATGTATACGAATTTACATATGTTTGAATGCAAATGGGTATATAGTCTGGACATCCTTAGAATACGAGGGTTTAGCTGGCTTCAAGGAATTCATTTGATTACCTCACTTCCTCGGTTTAACAATGACACATGCCTATTTAATTTCATTCTTATTTCATTTTATCTAAAAATTTGGATAAAGTTTTGAATTAATATGTTTAAATAATTCATTCAAATAAAATATAAATTCTAAACATACACATACATTCATCATTTAAGTGAACTAAAATATGTTGCATGTAAAGATACACTTAGGATTAAATCATAAGCATGTTACATGTGATGGAAAGGCTTGATTTAATATATGTCATGTGGTAGTATTCAATTAAATAAAACTTAAGATGCCTTTCATTTTGAATAGGATTATTTAAAGTGAACCTAAACTTAAGATTAATTAAATCATTTAATAAGCCATTCACTAAAGAGAACTAAATCAAAATAATATACTTTAGAAAGTGACTTAAGGTAGGATGAAAGAGGGCAATTTTTTCCTCTCTTTATACCACTTAGTTGTTAAGTGTAATCAAATGAAACAAAAGAAAACACAAATTAAAATTTTCAAATCAATTAAACTACTTCATGTGAAATCAACCTTTCATGTTAAATTGAATTCTTCTATACATAGAAAATACAACTAATGCCTAACAAGACTTACCACTCAAGCCTTAATACACACATTAGAATTAAGTCACCACTTCTATCTAAGTTGGGATGGTGTATGATGTATGTTTTCTTTCATGATGTATTATATTAGATTGGTTGTTAGGGTGTATGCTTCATAGACGGATGATTGGTGAATATTAGCTAATCATATTCTCAGATGTGATTATGCTTAAGGAATGCTTAAAATAAATAAATGTGAATGCTCTTTTGTAGGTTGCTTAAATCCTTAAGCATAATCAAAGTTAGGATAGGTGGGCTTAGTTACCCATATGTGGGTGCTAAGTCCAAATTATGTATACAACATCTTGGGATTATTTGTATATTTAGCTAACCTATATTTTGTAGGTGTAGCTAGATTTACTTTTCCCACATAAGTATAATTTTTACAAAAGAAAGGAAAGGTTTTATCCGCCTGTGATGCCTTTTGAAGCAAGCACCATCCAAATCAAAGAAGGAACCAAATCAAAAATGGAGATATGAAGAAAGAAGACCCTCATATTTTAATACAATTATAATTATTTTTTCATATTCCGTTGTATAAGGGTAGAGCTCTCTACCCATCTTTTATCTTTTCTGAGGTACCAACCACCGTCCTTTTATTCTTTATGATAGTTTATATAATTGTTTGATGTTATGTTTACATTGTGCATTAGGATGCATGCTTTTCATAGTTTCTTAAGTGATTGATGCTTTAATGTGTAGCTTGGATATGATTAGGCTCTTAGGAAAAATAACTTTTCTACCCAACTAATCACTCATAACTAAATTTTAAACAACTCATAACCTCATCATAAAGCCTACGACATAAATAAGATAATTAAAAGATCTAGCAACCCCTTAGTTATATGGTTGTGTGTTTCACATCATGCATGCATATTCTTTCTCTCTTGAACATGAAGGATCTCCATCCTTGCATGATAAAGGAATGCTTGACCAATGAGGGCATCCTTATGGTAGAGAACTCCTTCTTCTAGCTAATTTGACCCATAAACTATTTCATCATGCATTTAGGCATAAGAAATCCTAAAGCCTCTATCAAAATGATGTGTCTAAAATAAAATAAAATCTGAAAAGATTTTGCATCTATAGATTAAGTCATATGCTCATACCACTCATGTTCTAGTCTCTTAGGGAGTTTTTTTAAGACTTTAGTCTCTTTCTAATTAAATAAGTGCCCTGGCTATCTTACAATTCATAAGATCAAGCTACATGGTTTTAAAATCATAGGAGGAGTAGTGCCACTCCAAGCATTATAAGTCAAGTCGATAATTTATTCTCTTGGGAGGTAAACCCTTATGTCCTCCTGTCACTTAGATTTAGGTCATGCTAAAGCTCCCTAAATTTAGGATATGTTGTAGCAATTTCCTTTGTGCTACAAGCATAAATTCTTACCCCTTAAGCATTCCCATAATCTTTTGTTGGTTGATTATAAGCCCTAGTAATCTAATTAAATTTCAAATCAAAATATATAAATCTCTTCAACTTCAAAATTATAAAGCCCAACCATAGGATTTATTTAAATGCTCACTAGGCTTCTTAGTATCATGAGCATTTCCTACTTATTTCATTTGAATTCCAAAAATAAGTCTTCTCCTCGAGCTTTCAAAATTAATTTTCCAAATACAACTAATCTTTTGATAGTCTAACCTTGAAATCTTTAGAGATGATAATTATCTACATTAATTGAGAGTATTCTTAAGAAATTTATTTTCGTAATATGCAATTAACAATGGAGGCTTGCCTCCATATGAAACTTAAGAGCTTGGTTTGACATAAACCTTACTTTATTCATCCATGTAATGTAGGAGGAAAATCTCTCTTACATTCAAAGACCCATCGTGCCTTAGGAGTCCTTATTACATGATCAGGTCCATTATAGGGTGATGCCTCTATCTTTCAAGATAGTACATCATACCTCAATGTTGTACTTGATCACTCAAAAGTACCCCTCCCACCCCGCCATACATTCAAAATAAACACCACAAGGCTCTCGCATTGTTCATTGAATCCTCTCAACATCATCCTTTCTTTTGGAGTTTGGAGATGTTGATCCTCCAGGCAAGGGTTCTTAGACTCATAATGTTGACTGATATAGCTAGTCAACCAAAACTCTAGATAGCTTGTATCTGCCAACATCCACTATAATGTAATGAGGCGGTTATGCTAAGTCATCCATAAGAGTAAGTCTTCAGCGCTGAATGTAACTCTTAAGATGTCCTTCGAGTGGCATGCCTCTCTTAGTAATGTCAACCATATCTCTAGATCAAGTAAAGCCTTGATTAGAGATTTCCTTATCTCTTTGGATAAGACAAGGGCATTATAAATGCTTAACTTATCTAAAAAATTTCTAAGGTGAGCTAGGGAATTATAATCAACTCTGGTTTGGTCCTCCACAAGAATATCCATGGGTGGAGCATCCTATGGAGGGGCTACCTACTCACTGGAACCAATTAGTTGATTACTTTTATCTTGAGGTGCTACCCTAAGAGGTTGAACTTTACCACCGTGTAGGTTGACTTCAGTGACTTCTTAGAATGATGAGCTTGTGGAAAGTTTTACCTTCTTATTGGGCATACCAACAACTTCTCCTATGGGATCCTCAGAGTTAGTTGACTCTAAGTCAATCTCAAGAGGTAGACTTGGTTAATTTAGAGAAGGATAGTTTGACTCTAAATTAGAAAAAAAAATTGATCAGAACTACTAGAGCTATTATTTTTATTTACACTTGGAGAGCTTTCAATAGGAATAAAATCAAGAGAATCAACAATATATAAGAATTAGCTTTCTTTCATTAATTTCTTTTGGGTAGAGGCACATGATAGAAATCAAAAGTAAGGGAGTAAGGGATTTAGTGCCTTATCAGATAGTGCTCTGCAGAAGAGGAGCTAAAGAGGTGGTTGCAAACGGGAGGGAGTATTTGACTCATGGTGGCAACACTGACTATCCCGCAAGTATGGTGAGCTAGCCGGTGGCTGTCACCTCCCCCGAGTTATCCTTTGTAACTAGCAAACCTTCCTTGGTGTTGGAGGTTTGACCTACTTTAGGCACCTTCAAGGGAAGCTTCTTGATCTTAGAAATGATCTTCTTAGAGGCTCAACATAGGGAGATATCCTAACCTTCTTTGGTCTTAAGAGGATTGCAAGTATCCCTAAGGATTACTCAAACTGAACTAGATGGTTATTCAAATAAGTATTCTTTAGGGATAACTATAGCTCTCAACTTGTAGCTGCGATCAAGGTAGTCCTTAAAAGTGATACAATCCTCTAAGGCATGGTCTAACATGAGGTGGTAAGGAAATAGCTAGGATCATCGCTTTTGCTCACTTCCTCTGGCCTCTTAGGCTCTAGTAACTGAAAGTCAAGTTTCTTTAAAAGATCCTTAAAGATTTTCCTAACTACATCCCTCTTGCATGAATAAGGCTTATTCAATATAGCAAGAGTAGGTGAAAAGTAAATACTGGCAATTGGTACCGAGGTGGAAATGGTCGGTACCGCGATGGCCGATGATGGTCGAGGTGGTGGAAGAGGAGGTGGAAAAGAGCTAAGCTCAGTCTCTCATAGTGAAGTCTATACCGCTTCCCTCTATCCACACAACCGCCCGACTTCTTCTTAAACACCTTCTGTGGCTTTGGCCTAGATGACCGGTCGAAAGGGCAAGCTTGCTTCCTCTTATAGGCTAGCCTTGTTGATTAATTTATCGTTTTGATGGTAAAGTCCTTAAGCATGAAGGCGATCGGGACATGGATATTCTTGAGAAGAATCTTAATGGCATGCTATTCGGACAGTGTGGTTTGCATTTCATGCTCAGGTTGCACCACTCGAGAATGTAATCAACAAGAGACTCGTTTCTATTTCTACAATGAGGTCGCCTTCAATCACCCTCTAAGCTCCAAAGAAACCTCTTGATGAAGAGGTGCTCCAACTCGAAAGTCTTCACCAACCATGGATGTGCACCAATCAAATGCAACACCGAACAAACTGCTAACCAAAAGGTGGAAGATGAGAGCGTTGCTGCCAACGATGTTGCAATAAATATTCTAAAGTGTGTGTGATATGGGTTCCCGCCATCAAAATCTTGAAGGATGGTGGCACAAAACTCTAAATAAAATAAAAACTAAATAAAAACCTAAACCTAAGAAATAAATCTAAAAATAAAACCTAAAAATAAATAAAAAATAAAACCTAAATCCTAAAATAAAAAATCTAAACCTAAAATAAATGAATTAAAATAAACATAAACCTAAACTAAAATAAACTAAAATAAAATAAATTAAACTTAAACCTAAACCTAAAATAAACTAAACCTAAACAAACAACAAAATAAAATAAAAAACCTAAACCAAACTAAAAAATAAAACTAAAATTAACATAAAATGAAAACCTAAAACCTAAACCTAAAAATAAAATAAAACTTAAAAAAAAAAAAATAAAAATAAAACCTAAACCTAAAAATAAAATAAAAATAAAACAAAACTTAAAAAATAAACATAAACCTAAACCGGAACCTAAAAAATAAACTAAAATTAAAAACCTAAACAAAAATAAATAAAACAAAAATAAAGAAACTAAAAAAATAAATAAAAAATAAATCTAAATAAAAAATAAAAATAAAAAATAATTAAACAAATAAAAATAAACCTAAACCCTCTGGTTTACTTAATTAAAAAAAACCCCGTAAACCCTAAACCGTAAACCCAAAACAATAAATCCTAAACCCTAAACCCTAAACCATAAACAATAAAACTAACCCCAAACCTACAATCGTAAACCCTAAAACCTAAATCCTAAACCCTAAAAAACCCTAAACCCTAAACCTTAAACCCTAACCTAAAGTTTAAATAACTTAAATCATAAACCCTAAACCTAAACCCTAAACCTCTATAAACCCTAAACCCTAAACAAACTAAAACCTAAACTAAACTAACCTAGCCCTAAACCATAAATCCTAAAGCCTAAACTAAACCTAAACTAACCCTAAACTGCTAACCCTAAACCCTAAACCTAAACCTAAAACCCTAAAAGAAATCCTAAACTAAACCCTAAACCCTAAACTTAAACCTAACACTAAACCCTAAACCCTAAAACCATAAAACCCAAAACCCTAAACCCTAAACCTAAACCTAAACCTTAACTAAAAAATAAACCTAAAACCTAAACCAAACAAACCTAAATAAAATAAATAAAACATAAATAAAATAAAAATAAATACAAACCTAAATAAAATAAAATAATAAAATAAACTTAAATAAAACCCTAAATAAAATAAACATAAAATAAAAAAAATAAACCAAATAAAAAAAAAATAAAACTAAATAATCAAAATAAACCTTGAAATAAAACCTAAAAATAAATAAAAAATAAAACGAAACCCTAAATTAAAACAAACCTAAAACTAAAATAAAAAATAAAATAAAAAAAATAATATAAAGCTAAACCTAAACTAAAATAAATAAAACCTAAACCTAATCTTAAAATAAACTAAACCGAAACCTAAACCTTAAAATAAAAAATAAAACCAAAACCTAAAAAAGAAAATAAAAATAAAACTCAACTAAAAAAGAAACCTAAACCTAAAAAAAATAAACTAAAATAAAAAACCAAGCATAAAATAAATAAACCTAAAGTAACTAAATAAATTAAAAAATAAACATAAACACTAAAACCTAATAAACCTAAACCATAAGACTAGGCAGAACCTTAATGGTAGGAATATCACCGTCAACCAGGCACAGTCTAGATCGGGCGATGGAGGCAAAGGCAGAGGCAGCAGTTATCGCAATGGTGGTGGGGGATCTGGAGGTTCTGGTGGATATGGAGGTGGCTCGAGTGGTGGTTATGGAGGCTGAGAATGAGGTTACATGTGGTGGTGGCTGAGGGAGAGATCGGATATGATGGTGGATCGCCACTCGAGGCCGTGGTGGTTCTAATGTGAACTGGAGAAACTAAAGAATGAACCGATCTACGCTAAGGAACTATGTCATTATAGTAGAGGAAATTCTAGTTATCTCAAGTTCTTTATTTGCTCTATGCATGCTCATTTTTTATCTATGTTGTCACTTATGTCTTAGAAATTTGTGTGTTACTTGATCGATGAAATCGAAAAGAAGAAATGTTCAATATTAATTTGTTTTCTGATAAAAAAACAAAAAACCCTAAACCCTGAACCCTAACCTAAAACTTGAACCCTGAACATAAAACCTAAACCCTAAAAACTATAAACCCTAAACCATAAACCCTAAAACCCTAAACTCTAAACCCTAACCCCTAAAACCTAAACCCTAAACCCAAAAAAAAAAAACCATACATTCTAAACCCCAAACCCTAAATACTAAACCCTAAAAAGCTAAAAGTCTAAATTAAAATAAATAAACTAAACTAAATAAAAATAAAAACAAACTTAAATAAAAATAAAAAAATAAATTAAACTAAAATAAATAAAAATAAACTAAATAAACTTAAACCTACCTCTTGACTTATTATTTTTTTTTTAAAAACTCTAACCCTAAACCCTGAACCCTAAACGCTATACCCTAAACCCTAAACCCTAAAACCTACAACCCCATACCTAGAACCCCAAACCCCAAACCATAATCCCTAACCCAAAAAACCTAAAAACCTAAAAACCTAAACCTAATCTAAATAAAACCTAAAAATAAAATAAACAAAAAAATCTAAACCTAAATAAAAGAAAAAATTAAAATCAAATAAAAGCTAAAACTAAAACCTAAACGTAAAACTAAACTGAAACCTACAAATAAAATAAAATAAAAATAAAAACTAAACTAAAATAAATAAATACCTAAACTAAAGTAAAAAAAATAAACCTAAAAATTAAAATCCTAAATAAAATAAAAACTAAAAAATAAAAATAAAGTAAACCAAAAATAAAATAAAATAAAAACTAAATAAAAACCTAAACCTAAAATATAAACATAAAAATAAAACCTAAAAATAAAAAAATACTAAACCTAAAATAAATAAAATAAAATAAACTTAAACATAAACTAAAATAAACTATACTAAAATAAATAAAACCTAAACCTAAAATAAAGTAAACCTAAATCCTATACTAAATAAAATAAAATAAAAACTAAATAAAAAACCAAAACCTAAACTAAAAAATAAAACCTAAAATAAATCTAAAATAAAAACCTAAAAGAAAAACCTAAAATAATAAAATAAAAACCTAAACAAAAACCTAAAAATAAAAAATAAAACATAAACCTAAAAAATAAAATAAAAATAAAACTAAACTAAAAAATAAACCTAAACCTAATAAATAAACTAAAATAAAAAACCTAAACTTAAATAAATATACCTAAAATAATATATAAACATAAATTAAAATATAAAATAAAACTAAATAAAAATAAAAAATAAAATAAAATAATTAAACTAAAAGCAACCTAAACCTACCGGTTTACCTAATTTTAAAAAAAACCCTAAAACTTAAAC
This sequence comes from Cymbidium sinense, assembly GCA_021442155.1. NCBI lineage: Eukaryota > Viridiplantae > Streptophyta > Magnoliopsida > Asparagales > Orchidaceae > Cymbidium > Cymbidium sinense. The sequence goes on from CM038214.1 coordinate 201,502,470, forward strand.
CGTAAACCCTAAACCCTAAATCCTATTCCCTAAATCCAAAATCCTAAACCTAAAAAAGCTTTAAACTCAATCAGAAACATACAATCCCAAACCAACAACCCTAAACCATCTAAACCCTAAATCCTAACTAAACCCTAAACCCTAAACCTAAAACCCTAAACCCTAAAACCTAAACTAACCCTAAACTATAAACTAAACTATAAAACCTAACCCTAAACTTGAACCTAAAATAAACATAAACCTAAACCTAAACCCTAAACCCTAAACCCTAAAACTCTAAACCCTAAACCCTAAACCCTAAAACCTAAACCTAAACCTAAAACCCTAAACCCCAAACTAAAAAAAAACCTAAACCCTAAATCCCAAACCCTAAACCTTAAATTAACCTTAAGCCCTAAACCCCTAAAAAGCTTAAAACTTAAACTAAAATAAATAAACTAAACTAAATAAAAATAAAAATATACCTAAATCAAAATAAAAATAAATAAATAAGAAAATAAACAAAATAAACCTAAACCTTCCGCTTGACTTAATAAATAACTAAATAAACAAAAATAAAATAAAATAAACGCTAATCCTAAACCCTAAACACTAAACCCTAAAACCTACGACCCTAAACCTTAAACCGTGAACCCCAAACCTAAACCCTAAACCTTAAACCCTATTTCCTAAACCCTAAAAACATAAAACCTAAACCAAAACAAACTAAAACCTAAAAATAAAATAAATAAAAAACTTAAGCCTAAATAAATTAAAATAAAATAAAAACCTAAACTAAAACCTAAACCTAAAAATAAAATACAAAAAAAACTAACTTAAAATAAAATAAATAAAAATCTAAACTAAACTAAATAAAATAAAATAAACCTAAAAATAAAAAACCCTAAATAAAATAAAAACTAAATAAAAAATAAAATAAAATAAACTTAAAATAAAATAAAATAAAAATCTAAACCTAAAAAAATCCTAAACCTTAAACTTAAAAAGAAAAACCTAAACCTAAAATAAATAATAAAATAAATCTAAACCTAAAATAAAATAAATTCAACTAAACTAAATAAAACCTAAACCTAAACCTAAAATAAACTAAACCTATACACTAAACTAAATAAAATAAAATAAACTAAAAAACACCTAAACCTAAACTAAAAAATAAAACCTAAAAATAAATCTAAAATAAAAACCTAAAATCTAAACCTAAACTTGAAATTAAAAAATAAAACCTAAACATAAAAAATAAAGCAAAATAAAACTAAACTAAAAAATAAACATAATCCTAAACTTAAACTTAAAAAATAAACTAAAATAAAAAGCTAAACTTAAATAAATAAACCTAAAATAAATTAAATAAAAATAGGAAATTAACCTAAATAAAATTAAAAAATAAAATAAACTAAAATAAGTAAAAAAAATAAACTAGAAAAACTAAAAAAACCTAAACCTACAGGTTTACCTGATTTTGTTTAAACAAATACCCAAAATCTTAAACCCTAAACCCTAAACCCTAAATCCTAAACCCTAAACCCTAAACCCAAAACCCTAAAACTAAGCCTAAACCTAAACCATAAACTTACAACCCTAAACCATAAACCCTAAATAACCCTAAACCCTAAACCCTAAACCCTAAATTAACCCTAAACCCTAAACCCTAAACCCTAAACCCTAAATCATAATACTAACCTAAATGCTAAAACCTAAACCTTAAACTAACCTTAAACCATAAACCCTAAACCCTAAAGTAACCCTAAACACTAAGCTAAAGCTAAACCCTAAGCCCTAAAAATAACAAACCCTAAATCCTAAACACTAAATGCTAAACCCTAAACCCTAAACCCTAACCCTAAACACTAAACCATAAAACCCTAAACCCTAAAACCCTAAACCCTAAACCCTAAACCCTAAACCCTAAACCCTAAACCCTAAACTCTAAACCCTAAATCCTAACAACCTAAAAATTAAATAAATAAAAAAACTTAAACCTAAATAAAATAGCAAAATAAAATAAAATAAAAACCTAATCCTAAACCATAAAATAAAATAAAATAAAAAATATAAATAAACTAAAATAAAATAAATAAAAACCTAAACTAAACTAAAAAATAAAATAAATCTAAGAATAAAAACTTAAATAAAATAAAAACTAAATGTAAAATAATAATAAAATCAACCTAAAATAAAAACTAAAAAAAACCTGAACCTAAAAAATAAATAAAAATTAAAACCCAAACCCTAAACTAAAAAGAAAAATAAACCTAAATAAAAATAAAATAAACCTAAACCTAAACTAAAATAAACTAAACTAAAATAAATAAAACCTAAACCTAAACTAAACCTTAAACTAAATAAAATAAAATAAACTAAAAATAAACCTAAACTAAAAAAAATAAAACCTAAAAGTAAACCTAAAATAAAAACCTAAAACCTAAACCTAAACCCTAAACCCTAAAAAGCTAAAAAACTAAACCTAAACTAAATAAAACCTAAAAATAAAAGAAATACAAAATTAAAAGGAAAACTAAATGAAAAATAAAAATAAAGTATACCTAACATATAATAAAATAAAAACTAAAAAAACCTAAACCTAAAATATAAACTAAAAAATAAATAAAAAATAAAACTTAAACCTTAAACTAGAAAAAAAAACCTAAACCTAAAATAAAGTAAATAAAATAATCCTAAACCTAAACTAAATAAAATACATTAAATTAAAATAAATAATAAACCTAAATAAAAATAAAAAAGTAAAATAAATAAAAAATAAACTAAATAAACTAAAAATCCCCTAACTTGTTGGTTTACCTACAACAACAACAACAACAAGCCTTTATCCCACTAAGTGGGGTTAGCTACATGAATTGTTCTTCTCCATTATGACCTATTATGTCGATATCATTTAATCTGTATACTAAGGTCATTTTTATACATCTTAACCAAGTCTTTTAGTCTACCTCTACCTTTCTTTACATAAGGTAAATCTAATTCATCTACTCTCCTAACTGGGTCATTAGATGGTTGATGCTTTATGTGTCCAAACCATCTAAGGTAACTCTCTCTAATCTTCTCTGCCACTAGAGCTACTCCAACTTTTTCCCAAACATACTCATTTCACATTTTATCTCTGAGAGTAAACCCACTCATTCACCTAAGCATCCTCATCTCTGTAACACTTAACTTAGTCTTATGCTTCTCTTTTATTGGCCAATATTCTGCACCATAAGTCATTGCAGGTCTTCCCACCATCTTATAAAATTTTCCCTTAAGTTTAAATGGAACTTTTCGATGACACAACAAGCAAGATGCATTTCTCCACTTCAACCATCCAACTTGAATTATACTAATAACATCTCCATCTATTTCACCATCATTTTCAACAATAGAACCTAAATATCTAAATCACTCACACTTATTAATGACTTGTTCACCTAATGTCACAACACTACCACTAGAACTTCTACAATTAAAATTATACTCATATATTTAGTTTGATGACTTTCTCTTGACTCCCTCTCTAGTCTTATCAATAAGAAGAATGTCATCAACAAAAAGAATACATAAAGGTACATCTTCTTGTAAATGCCTAGTAAGAACATCCATAACTAAAGCAAAAAAGATAAGGTCTTAAAGTCGATCCTTGATGTAATCCAACTGAAATAAGAAAATATTTTGTCAATCCTCCTTGTGTGTGGACACAAGTAATAGCTCTAGTATACTTATCCTTAATGACATGAATATAGCCAATATTAACTCCTTTTTGTTCTAGAACTCTGCAAAGAAGATCTCTTGAAACTTTATCATAAGCTTTATCTAAATCATAAATATTATATGTAGATCATCCATACTTTCTCTATACTTCTCCATCAAACCTCTTAATAAATGTATAACATCCACAGTACATCTACCTGACTGATAGTGAGAAACTTTTGTATTACATCATAACCTATGCTCAATTACTCTCTCCCATAATTTTAATGTATGACACATTAGCTTAATTCCTCTATAATTTGCACACTCTTGTGCATCACCTTTATTCTTATATATAATATAGGAACCAACAAACTCTTTCTCCACTCATCTGACATCTTTTAGTCTTTAAAATATCATCAGGTCCTACTGTTATTCTACATTTCATTTTCTTTAAAGCATCTCTAACATAAGATTTACTAATGATGATAAAAATAGAATTCTCTATTTTTATTTGGGGTATTAAGGTTGCTAAAATCAATCGTACTTTCAGATCCTTCATTGAAAAGTTTATCAAAATATCTCATCCACCTATTTACAATATCATTTTCTAAGAAAAGCACTTTATTATTTTCGTCCTTAATATACCTCACTTGAACTAGGTCTTTACTTCTCCTATCTCTTTGGTTGGCTAACTTGTAGATATACCTTTCACCTTCTTTGGCATCTAATCTATTGTATAAATCACTAAAAGCTAAATTTTTTGCATCATATATTGCTTTCTTAGAATCTCTGCATCGACTTTATATTTTTCCAATTCTCTGAATTTTTACATCTAAACTAAGTTTTATAACAATGCTTCTTATTTCTTATCTTTTCTTGCACACTCACTCCACCACCAACTATTTTTATTAAAAGAACCTTTTACTTTTGATTATCCAAGCACATTTTTAGCAACTTGCTCAATTTCACTTGCTACTTTTTCCCACATAACATTAGCTTTCTTAAGAACATCCCAAATTCTAAGCTCTTGTAGCTTGCTCTTAAAAATATTTATATTTGTGATCTTTAAGTGTCCCCATCTAATCCTAGGATAATAATTTGATTTATTTTTTCTCTTACAATATTTCATCTTAAAATCTCAAACTAACAATCGATGTTGGGTACTTAAACTTTCACTTGGAATGACCTTACAATCTTTACAATCAAAATCTATTTTTCTTATAAAATAATCAATCTATGTTTTACTAGATCCATTTATATAAGTAATAATACCATCTTTTATTATATATAGTATTAGCAACTACAAAATTATAAGCTAAGGCAGAATATAATATAGTCCTACCTTCTTCATTAGTCACTCCAAATCCATAACCAACATGAATACTTTTAAAATCTTCTACCACCCAACCAACATGTCCATTTAAATCCCCTCCAATAAATACTTTTCTTCAAAAGGTATCTTTTGTATTAATCCCTCTAATTCATTCCAAAAAAAATGAATTAGAAAACCATAAATTGATTTATCTAATTTAAAAAAATAACCCTAAACCCTACAACCCTAAACCATAAACCTTAAATTACACCAAATCCTAAACCCTAAACCCTGAACCCTAAAGTAACCCGAACCTAAGCTAAACATAAACCCTAAACCCTAAACCCTAAACCCTAAACCCTAAACCTAAAACCCTAAACCCTAAACCTTAAACCCTAAACCCTAAAACCTAAGCCCTAAACCCTAAACACTAAACCCAAAAAAACCCTTAAACACTAAACCCTAAATCCCAAACCCTAAACCCTAAACAAACCCTAAATTAACACTAAACCCTAAACCCTAAACCCTAAAAAGCTAAAACCTAAACTAAAATAAATAAACCTAAAATAAATAAACTAAACTAAATAAAAATAAAAATAAAAATAAATAAAAATAAAAAATAAAATAAACTAAAATAAATAAATAAAATAAACAAAATAAACCTAAACCTACCACTTGACTTAATTTTAAAAAATAAAAAATAAATATAATAAAAAAACCCTAAACCGTAAACCCTAAACCCTAAACCCTAAAACCTACAACCCCAAACCTAAAACCCTAAACCCCAAACCCTAAACTTTAAACCCTAAACACTAATCCCTAAGCCCTAAAAACCTAAAAACATAAACCTAAACTAAGTAAAACCTAAAAATAAAATAAAGAAAAAAACCTAAACCTAAATAAAATTAAATTAAATAAAAACCTAAACTAAAACCTAAACCTAAACCAAAACTTAAACCTAAAACTAAAACTAAAATAAAATGAAAAATGAAAAAAATAAACTAAAACAAAATAAATAAAAACCTAAACTAAACTAAATAAAATAAAATAAACCAAAAAAACCTAAATAAAATAAAAACTAAATGAAAAATAAAAATAAAATAAACCTAAAATAAAATAAATTAAAAACTAAATAAAAACCTAAACCTAAAATATAAACTTAAAAAAAATAAAAAATAAAACCTAAAACTTAAACATAAAAAAGAAAAACCTAAATTTAAAATAAATAAAATAAAATAAACCTAAACTAAACTAAAATAAAAAAAACCTAAACTAAACTAAATCGAAACCCTAAAATAAATAAAACAAAATAAACTAAAAAAACCTAAACCTAAACTAAAAAATAAAACCTAAAATAAAAATCTAAAATCAAAACCTAAAAAATAAAACATAAACTTAAAAAATAAAATAAAAATAAAACTAAATTAAGAAATAAACATAATCCTAAACTTAAACCTAAAATAAACTAAAATAAAAAAACCTAAACTAAAATAAATAAACCTAAAATAAACTAAATAAAAATAAAAAATAAACCTAAATAAAAATAAAAACTTAAATAAACTAAAATAAACTTTAAAAAACCTAAACCTACTAGTTTACCTAATTGAAACAAAAAAAACCCGAAAACATTAAACCCAAAATCCTAAACCATAAATCTTAAACCCTAAACCCTAAAACTAAGCCTAAACCTAAAACCGTAAACTTACAATCCTAAACCTACAAACCTAAACCATAAACCCTAAATAACCCTAAACTAACTTTAAGCCCTAAACCCTAAACCCTAAACCTTAACCCTTACCCTAAGCCCTAAAACTTAGACCCTAAACCCTAAGATGCTAAACCCTAAACCCTAAAGACTAAACCCTAAACCCTAAACTAACCCTAAACCCAAAACCCTAAGGCCTAAACACTAAACCATAAACCTTAAACCCTAAACCCTAACCCTAAACACTAAACCATAAAACCCTAAACCCTAAAACCCTAAACCCTAAACCCTAAACCCTAAAACCTAAAAACCTAAACCTAAAGTAAATAAAACCTAAAAGTAAAATAAATAAAAAACTTAAACCTAAATAAAATAAAAACTTAAACTAAAACCTAAACTTAAAGTTTAAAAGAAACTAAAATAAAATTGATAAAAACTTAAACTAAACTAAAAAATAAAATAAACCTAAGAATTAAAAACAAAAATAAAATAAAAACTAAATGTAAAATAAAAATAAAATAAACCTAAAATAAAATAAAATAAAAACTAAATAGAAAATTAAACCTAAAAAATAAATAAATATTAAAACACAAACCCTAAACTAAAAAGAAAAGCTAAACTAAAATTAAAAATAAAATAAATAAAATATAATAAACCTAAACCTAAAGTAGATAAATAAAACCTAAACTTAAACCTAAAATAAACTAAACCTACACCCAAACTAAATAAAATAAAATATACTAAAAATAAACCTAAACCTAAACTAAAAAATAAAAACCTAAAACCTAAACCCTAAACCCTAAACGCTAAAATGCTAAAAACCTAAACCTAAACTAAATAAAAGCTAAAAAAAAAAATTGAACAAAAATAAAAAGAAAACTAAACGATAAATAAAAATAAATTAAACATAAAATAAAAACTAAATAACAACCTAAACCTAAAATATAAACCTAAACATAAAACTTAAAAATAAATAAAAAAATAAAACCTAAACCTTAAACTAGAAAAAAAAAGCTAAACCTAAAATAAGCGAAATAAATTAATCTTAAACCTAAACTAAAATAAATAAAACCTAAACCTTAAATAAACCAAAATTAATCCTAAACTTAAACTAAAAATAAAACCTAAAATAAAAACCTAAAACTTAAAGCAAAAAAAAATAAATTTAAAACCCAAATCTAAATCTAAAATATAAAATTAAACCTAAACTTAAAAAATAAAATAAAAATAAAACAAAACTAAAAAATAAACATAAACCTAAACCTAAAAAATATACTCAAATAAAATACCTAAACTAAAATAAATAAACTAAAAAAAATAAAAAGAAAAAACAAACTAAAAAAAAATAACATACCATTTTACCTAATTAAAAAAAAACTCTAAAACTAAGCCTAAACCCAGAAACATAAACCTACAACCCTAAACTTACAACCCTAAACCTAATAACCTAACCTAAACCTTAAACTATAATCTAAACCTTAAACCTTAAACTATAAACCTAAACCCTCCATAAACCCTAAACTAAACACTAAACTAACCCTAACTCCTAAACCTAAACCTAAAATTGTAAGCTAAACCCTAAACCTTAAAACTAACCTTAACCTAAAACTAACCTAAACTATAATTTAAACCTTAAAACTTTAAACCCTAAACTAACCTAAACCTCGCTAAACTAAACTAAACCTAAAACCTAAAACCTAAAACCCTAAAACCTAAACCCTAAACATTAAACTCTAAACCATAAACCTAAACCTAACCCTAAGAACTAAACCCTAAAACCCTAAATGCTAAAACCCTAAAACATTAACCTTAATCCCTTAACCCTAAACCCTAAAAGCTAAAAACCAAAAAACCAAAACCTAAAGTAAATAAAAACTAAAAATAAAATAAATAAAAAACCTAAACTTAAACAAAATTTAAAAATAAAATTAAATAAAAACATAAACAAAGACCTAAACATAACTTAAAAATAAAATAAAATAAAAAATAAAAATAAACTAAAATAAAATAAATAAAAACTTAAACTAAACTAAAAATTAAAATAATCCAAAGAATAAAAAATGTAAATAAAATAAGAACAAAAAATAAAATAAACCTAAAATAAAATAAAATATAAACTAAATAAAAACTTGAACTTAAAAAATAAAACTAAAAATAAAACCATAAAATAAATGAAAAATAGAACCCAAACTGTAAACGAAAAAAAAACTCAACCTAAAATAAAATAAAATATACAAAATAAAATAAACCTAAACTTAAACTAAATTAAACTAAACTAGAATAAATAAAACTTATACCTAAACCTAAAATAGACTAAACTTAAACCTAAAATAAACTAAACCTAAACCCTAAACTAAATAAAATAAAATAAACTAATGATAAACCTAAACCTAAACCAAAAAATAAAACCTAAGAATAAACCTAAAATAAAACCCTAAAACCTAAACCCTAAAAGCTAAACTCTAAAACGCTAAAAACCTAAACCTAAACTAAATAAAACCTCAAAATAAAATAAATAAATAAAATTTAAATAAAAATGAATTGAAAGCTAAATAAAAAAAAACCTAAAATAAAATAAAATAAAAACAAAGTAAAAAACCTAAACCTAAAATATAATCCTAAAAATAATACATAAAAATAAATAGAAAAGAAAACCTAAACTTTAAACTAAAAAAAACCTTAACCTAAATAAACAAAATAAAATAAACCTAAACTTAAATTAAAATAAATAAAACCTAAACCTAAAATAAACTATACCTAAACCCTAAACTAAATAAAATAAAATAAAACTAAAAATAAACACATAAACTAAAAAATAAAACCTTAAAATAAACCAAAAATAATAACTTAAAACCTAAACTTAAAAAAATAAAATGAAAACCTAAACCTAAACCTAAAAATAAAAAATAAAACCTAAACCTAAAAAATAAAATAAAAATTAAACTAAACTAAAAAAAAATAAACATAAACCTAAACCTAAACCTAATAAATAGATAAAATTTAAAATCTTAAACTAAAATAAATAAACCTAAAATAAATTGAATAAAAATAAAAAATAAACCTAAATAAAAATAAAAAAATAAAATAAATTAAAAATAAACTAAATAAATTAGAAAAAAACCTAAACCTACTAGTTTACCTAATTTAAAAAACCCTAAACCTTAACCCCTAAACCCTAAACCCTAAAACTAAGCCTAAACACCAAACCTTAAACTTAAAACCCAAACCATAAACCCTAAATAACATTAAATCCAAAACCCTAAACCCTAAACCCTAAACTAACCCTAAATTGTAAATCCTAAACCCTAAACCTTAAACAATAAACCCTAACACCAACCCTAAACCCTAAACCCTAAACTAACCCTAAACCCTAATAACCCTAAATAAAGCATAAACCCTAAACCCTGAACTAATCCTAAAGCCAAAGCAAAACCTAAACCCTAAACCCTAAATCTAAAACCCTAAACCCTAAAGCCTAAACACTAAACCCTAAACCTTAAACCCTATACCTAAACACTAAACCATAAAATCCTAAACCCTAAAATCCTAAACCCTGAACCCTAAACCTTAAACCCTAAACCCTAAACCCTAACAACCTAAAAACCCAAATCGAAAGTAAATAAAACCTAAAAATAAAATAAAGAAAAAAATTAAACCTAAATAAAATAAAATAAAAACCTACACTAAAACCTAAACTTAAAAATAAATAAATTTAAAAATAAAAACAAACTAAAATAAAATAAATAAAAACATAAACTATACTAATAAATAAAATAAACCTAAGAATAAAAAACCTAAATAAAATATAAACTAAACATAAAATAAAATTAAAATAAACCTAAAATAGACCTAAAATAAAAACTAAATAAAAACTTAAACTTAAAAAATAAACCTAAAAATTAATAAAAAAATAAAACCCAAACCCTAAACTAAAAATAAAACTAAACCTAAAATAAAAATAAAACAAATAAAATAAAATAAACCTAAACCTAAACTAAAATAAATTAAACCTAAACTTAAACCTAAAATAAACTAAACCTAAACCCTAAACTAAATAAAATAAAATAAACTAAAAATAAACCTAAGCCTAAACTAAAAATTAAAACCTAAAAATAAACTAAATAAAAAAACTAAACAAAAATAAAATGATAACTAAACATAAAAAATAAAGTTAACAACAACAACAACAACAACAAGCCTTTATCCCACTAAGTGGGGTCGGCTACATGAATCCTTTGTCTCCATCATGCCCTATTATGTGTCAAATTCTCATTTAATTCAAGTATACTAAGTTCTTTTTTTATACACCTTAACCAAGTCTTTTTAGGTCTACCTCTACCTTTCTTAATATAAGGCAAATCTAATGCATCTACTCTCTTAACTAGGTCATCAGACAACTGATGCTTTATGTGGCCAAACCATCTAAGGTGACTCTCTGTAATCTTATCTGCCAGTGGAGCTACTCCATTTTTTTCGGAACATACTCATTTTGCATTTTTCTTTAAGAGTAAAGCCACTCATCCACTTGAGCATCCTCATCTTTGTAACACTTATCTTAGTCTTATGCTTCTCTTTTACTAGCCAACATTATGCACCATACATCATTATAGGTCTTACCACAATCTTATAAAATATTCCCTTAAGTTTAAGTGGAACTATTCTATCACACAACAGGCCAGATGCATTCCTCCACTTCAACCATCCAACTTGAATTCTACTAATAACATCTCCATCTATTTCACCATCATTTTGAACAATAAAGCCTAAATATCTGAATTTGTCACTCTTATTAATGACTTATTCACCTAATGTCACAACACTACAACTAGAACTTCTATAACTAAAATTACACTACATATATTCAGTTTTAGATCTACTTAAATGAAAACCTTTAGACTCTAATGTTGACCTCCATAATTCAAGTTTCTCTTGCACTCCATCTCTAGTCTTATCAACATAAAGAATGTCATCAGCAAAAGCATACACCAAGGTACATCTTCTTGTAAATACTTAGTAAGAACATCCATAACTAAAGCAAAAAAGTTAAGGGCTTAAAGTTGATCCTTGATGAAATCCAACTGAAATAGGAAAATATTTTGTCAATCCTCCTTATGTTTGGACACAAGTAACAACTTTATTATACATATCCTTAATGAATTGAATATAACCAATAGTAACTCATTTCTGTTCTAGAACTCTCTAAAGAACATCTCTTGAAACTTTATCATAAGCTTTCTCTAAATCAATAAATCTCATATGTAGATCCTCCTTACTTTCTCTATACTTCTCCATCAAACATCTTAACAAATGTATAGCATCCATAGTAGATCTACCTAGCATGAAACAAAATTGATTGTGAGAAACTTTTGTATCACCTCGTAACCTATGCTCAATTACTCTCTCCCATAATTTTAATGTATGACACATTAACTTAATTCTTTTATAATTTACACACTCTTGTGCATCACCTTTATTATTAAATATAGGAACCAACAAACTCTTCCTCCACTCATCTGCCATCTTTTTAGTCTTTAAAATAATATTAAAAGATTTATAAGCCAAGAAATTCCTTGATCTACTAAACATTTACACACTTCTTTTGGAATATCATCAGGCCCTACTATTTTTCCACATTTAATTTTCCTTAAAGCTTCTCTGACTTCAGATTTACTAATATGACGATAAAAATAAAATTCTTTTTTTTGGGGTATTAAGGTTGGTAAAGTCAATCGTACTTTTAGATCCTTCATTGAAAAGTTTATCAAAATACCTCATCCACCTATTTTCAATATCTTTTTCTAAGAAAGGCACTTTATTAATTTCATCCTTAATATACCTCACTTGAACTAGGTCTTTACTTCTCCTACTTTGGTTGGCTAACTAGTACATACATCTTTCACCTTCTCTGGTATCTAATCTATTTTATAAATCACTAAAAGCTAAATTTTTTGCATCATCTATTGCTTTCTTAGAATCTCTATAGGCCACTTTATATCTTTCCCAATTCTCTTATTTTTTATATATAAACCAAGTTTTATAACAATGCTTCTTATTTCTTATCTTTTCTTGCACACTCTAACTTTATCAACTATTTATATTAATAGAAACTTTTCCTTTTGATTCTCCAAGCACATGTTTTGCTACTTGCTTAATTTCACTTGCTACTTTTTTCCACATAACATTAGCTTCCTTATGAACATCCCAAATTCTAAGCTCTTGTAGCTTGCTCTAAAAATATTATTATTTGTGTTCTTTAAGTGTCCCCATCTAATCCTACGACAATAATTTGATTTATTTTTCCTCTTAAAATCTAAAACTAACAATCGATGTTGGGTGCTTAAACTTTCACTTGGAATGACCTTACAATCTTTACAATCTAAATAATTTTTTTTCTTATCAGAAAATAATCAATCTGTGTTTTACTAGATCCATTTTTATATGTTATAATATGTTCATCTCTTTCTTAAATAAAGTATTAGCAACTACAAAATCATAAGCTAAAGAAAAATCTAATAAAGTTCAACCTTCTTCATTAATCACTCCAAATCCATAACCACCATGAATACTTTTAAAATCTTTTACCACTCAACCGACATGTCCATTTAAATTTCCACCAATAAATACTTCTTCTTCAAGAAGTATCTTTTGTGTTAATCCCTCTAATTCATTCCAAAAAAATTTTGAGATTACATCCAAACCTACTTGAGGATCATAAGTACTTATAACATTGATAATCTTAGTATCAACAATAATCTTTAAAGCTATAATTCAAATTCCACATGTATTAATATTTGTAACATTATCCTTCAAACTTTTATCTATAATCACCCCTACACCATTTCTAGTTTGACTTCTACCTGAATACCAAAGTTTAAAACCTAAACTATCAATCTCCTTGGCCTTCTCCCCAAGCCATTTAGTTTCTCGAACACATAAAATATTTATCTTTGCATGAACCATAATATCTATTAATTCTATTAATTTACATGTAAGAGTACCTATATTCCAAGTTCCTAACCTAATTCTAGGTTCATGGACTAGCTTCTTTTCCCGCATCCGTCCATAATGTGGGAACCCATGCTTATTTTTCATTGCACTCGGGCGCCGATGCAGCGGCCCTTGCACATTTTTCACTGTATTCAATCCATACATCCTATCGCTTCCAGGGGATGCCCTAGCATTAACACAATGATTTAAAGGATTCATGTCATGATTATTTTGATAGATTTTACCCTAGCTATCGACTACCTATCACAAAACTCCACTTTTCACATCCGGACTTGGGATCGGTAAAGGTAGTGTTTCAAATGAAGTTAACCTCTAATAAAATAAAATAAAACTTGAACCTAAAATATAAACTTAAAAATAAAGCATAAAAATAAAACTTAAAAAAACCACTAAACCTTAAACCCTAAACCCTAAATCCTAAACCCTAATCCCTAAACCCTAGACCTACAACACTAAATCCCTAAAGCCTTAAAAATCTTAAACACTAAACCCTAAATCCTAAACCCTAGACCCTAAACTCTAAACCCTAACCCTAGCCCTAAACACTAAACCCTAAACCCTAAACCCAAATCATAAACCCTCAACTAACCCTAAACCATAAACCCTAAACCCTAAACCCTAAAAATCCTAAACCTTAAACCCTAAACTAACCCTAAACCTAAAGCTAACCTAAACCTAAACCTAATCCTAAACTATAAACCTAAACCTAAGGTTTAAACCCTAAACCCTAACCCTAAACACTAAACCTTAAAACCGTAAACCCTAAAACCCTAAACCCTAAACCCTAAACCCTTAAACATTAAACCCTAAAAACTTAAAAACCTAAACTTAAAGTAAATAAAACCTAAAATTAAAATAAAAAAATAACTAAACCTAAATAAAATAAAACCTAAACCAAAACCTAAAATAAAATAAAATAAAAATAAATAAAACTAAAATAAATGAATAAAACCTAAACTAAATTAAAAATAAAATAAACCTAAGAAAACCTAAATAAAATAAAAAAATGTAAAAATAAAATAAAATTGAGCTAAAATAAAATAAAATAAAAAACTAAATAAAACCTAAACCTAAAAGATAAACCTAGAAATAAAACCTAAAAATAAATAAAAATTAAAAGTGAAATCCTAAACTAAAAATAAAAACTAAACCCAAACCTAAACTTAAATAAACTAAACTAAAATAAATAAAACTTAAACCTAAACCTAAACCTAAAATAAGCTAAACCTAAACCCTAAACTAAATATAAAATAAAAAACTAAAATAACTAAAACCTAAACTAAAAAAAAATAAACCTAAAAAATAAGTCTAAAATAAAACCAAAACCTAAACCCTAAACCCTAAAAAAAACCTAAAAAAAATCAAAACCTAAACTAAATAAAACCTAAAAATAAAATAAACAAAAAAACTTAAATAGAAAGAAGATTAAAAGATAAAATAAAATAAAAACATAAATTAAAACCTAAACCTAAACCTAATGCTAAAATAAAAATAAAATAAAATAAATAAAAAATTTAAATGAAGATAAAATAAAAAAAAGCTAAACTAAACTAAAAAATTAGAAAACCTAATTAAAATAAAAACTAAGCCTAAAATAAAAAGAAAATAAACCTAAAATAAAATATAAACTAAATAAAACATAAACCTAAAAAATAAACCTAAAAATAAATGAAAAATAAAACCTAAACCATTAACTGAAAAAAATCTAAACCTAAAATAAAAATACAATAAACCAAAAGCTAAACTAAGATAAACTAAACTAAAAGAAATAAACCTAAACCTAAACCTAAACCTAAACTAAATATAATAAAATAAACTAAAAATAAACTAAAAAGAATACATAAAAATAAACCTAAAATAAAAAATATAAACCTAAACCTAAAAAACTAAAAGAAAATAAGAAAACCCTAAACTAAATAAAATAAAAATAAAACTAAATAAAAAAATAAAATAAAAATAAAACTAAACTAAAAGTAAAGATAAACTTAAAAAATAAACTAAAATAAATAAACTTAAAATAAAATAAACTAAATAAAATAAAATAAACCTAAATGAAACAAAAATAAAATAAACTAAAATAAATAAAAATTAAACTAAATATACCTAAACCTACAAGTTGACTTAATTTAAAATAATGAAAAAATAAATAAATAAAACACTAAACCCTAAACCTACAACCATATACCCTAAACCTAGAACCCTCCTCCCCCAAGTGCTCTCTCATTCTCTGGTGATTTTTGAATCCCTCTTGGTGGTGCCAGGATTTCTGGCTTTGGCTTCAATTTTGATCAATTTCAAAGGCTTGAACAACATCTGGCCATTTGTGTAATGTTTTTATGATTGACCATGGCAGTGGTGAGTTCTAGTCCTTGGGTTCCACCTAAAAATAAGGATGTTTCATCTAAGGAATCCAACATTTTCCGGATATGCGGCCCTAATGTTTCATCTTCTACTAAATCTTTTAAGGAAGTGCTCTCCAGTAAGAATTCTCCCAATGTTGATTCGGTTAATCTTATTTCAACATCTTTTAGAGGTTTGTCAGTTGTAATGTGCTCTGATGTGGATATTGAAAAGTTGGCAAACCCTTTGCATTTTGTCTTATCGATAAATTTATTTTGTGTCATCCAAATTTGGATAAGATCCACTCTTTTTTCCATAATCTCAAGCTTATGGGTTCCTTTTTGATTGGTCTTATTGATTGTTGGCATATCCTAATTTAACTTTCTAATGATCTGGATTATCCATGAGTTTTTTCACATCATTCTTATTTCATCTTGAATTATCAAATGCATTTGCTAAAGTGGTCACCCCTTTTTGACATTAAGGAATCTCTTATTGTCCCTATGTGGTTATGTCTTCCTAATATGCACATTCATTTTGTTACCCATCATGTGCTTTTTGCTGTCGAGGCTTTATATGATTAGCCTTTGCAACTCGACCAAGCGACCACTGAGCAATCTCGCCCTTTTGTGGCTCGGATCCCTATGGAATTAGACATAACTAAAAAATACCCTAAGGAAGTTTGGATTAGCTTTGAAAAATATGGGTATTCACAAAAGATTGAATTAGAGAACCATCTAGTTGTTTGTTCCCACTGTAATATACACGATTATGATTATTTAAAATGTTTTATTCTCCATCCCCACTTAAAAAATGAATTCCTCCTAAGGAAGATGTTGTCTCTACCCATAAGGTAATCCATGAATGGTTGCCTCCAATCTACCTCCTCATCCTTCTTGGCAATGGTAACCTCCCCTTCAAGAGAGTACTTTTTGATGAGTTCAATATCATTAAGGGATAAGATTTGTCGATTTTGGACCTTTATTGAAATGGACTCATCCTCCGGACATGCCAACTCTTTGGCAAGCTTGGATAAAGCATATGCTACAACATTCTCTCCTCGATGAATCCTATAAATGGTAACCTCTAAGATTTGGGCCAATAATTCTATGGTGTACTTGTGGTAGTGATAGAGCTTGGGCTTTATAACCTTATAGGACCCAATGATTTAGTTGATAACTAGCTGAGAATCCCTAAAGATATTGATGTTCTATATTCTTAGAGTAACATCTAACTCTAGACCGATAATTAGAGCCTCATATTTAACTTCATTGTTGGTGCAAGGATTGGATAGATAATATGAGAATCTCATCACATCATAGTCTAGAGTTAAAAGACCTATTCTTACCCCTGTCTTTCCTGGAATTGTAGATTATGGTTCTTGTCCTCTTTGAGAGGAAGCCCACCATCAAAGTACATCTTCCAGGGGTGAATGCTAGCATCCCCTAAGTTCATAATTTTTTCATCAAGAAGATCATCACTAAGTGGAGAGTAAGCAAGTAGTGGGTGTGCAACTAAGAAATCCACTAGCGCATGTCCTTTCACTATATGGAGGGGTATAAAGGTAATGTAAAACTACGAGAGGATCATGGATCATCGTGCCAACTGTCTAGATAGTTCCGACTATATCATGAGATACTCGAGTGGTTTGATCCTAAAGATTAAGTTCACCTTATGAGGAAGCATGCAGTGCTGTATTTTTTAAGATGCAAAGATTATTGCTAGGAAAAGCTTCTCAATGGGTGGATAATTAGCCTCAATAGGGATTAGGCGACAAAGGTAGTAGAGTGAGTTTTCCTTCCCCTCGTCATTGGCTTGGACAAACAAAGCACCAAAGAAGTTATCTAACATAGCAATGTAAAGTATAAGCAGCTTGCTCGAGATAGGGGCTGCTAGAATCGGCGGCATCATCAGGTAATGCTTGATGTCTTTGAAAGCATGCTCACACTTATCATCCTACTTGAACTTGGCATCCTTTTTGATAAGTGCTGAGAAAGGCTGACATCTTCCTGATAGGTTGGATATAAAGCTTCTTAGATAGACCAACTGTCCTTTGAATTATCTGAGTTAAGTTAAAATTTTAGGGTGTGGCATTTCTAATATTGCCTTGATCATCTCTAGATCGATTTTGATTCCATTGTCTCAGACAACAAATTCAAGAAATTTCCTTAAAGCTACTTGAATACACACTTCAGGCGGTTCATTTTGAGGTTAAATTATATTAACTATTTAAAAACTACTCTCAAGTCAAAGTGATGGTTTTCCTTTTCTCTACTTTTGACCACAAGATCATTGGCATAGCAATCGACTTGATGATGAATGAGGTCAATGAAGATTCAGGTCATAGCTCACAAGTATGTAGCACCAACATTTTTAAGGCTAAAAGGCATGACCTTATAGCAATAGATTCTGATCAGGGTTCTAAAAATAGTGTTTCTTTCATCTTCTAGCCATTTTTATTTGGATATATCCAGATAAGACATCCATGAAAGAGAAGACTGCATGAGATGAGACAATATCCACCATCAGCTCCAAGATTAGTAGGGGAAATTAATCTTTTGGACAAGCCATATTTAAATCCCTAAAATCGATGCATATGTGAATTTGACCATTCTTTTTCTTAATTGGGACAACACTGGCTAACTAAGTAGGGTATTTTTCTTCCTTGATGAAGCAAGCATCGATCAGTTTCTTGACTTCAGAAATGACCTGTTGTTCTATGTCTAATCGCATGCATCTAGGGGCTTGCTTGATAAGGTTAGAAGTAGGCTCTATTATTAGTTTATCGACTATTATGTCAAAAGACAATTTAGGCATCTCTTCACAACTCCATGCAAAGTAGTCCTTAAACTTAGTCAATTGCCTAACTAAGTCATTAGTTTCAATTTCATTCAACAAAGAATTGATGTATGTCGGGCGTGGATCTTCTTCAGTTCCTAAGTTGATTTCCTTGAGCTCGTCGATGGTTGACTTGATCTCTTCTTTGAACTTTGGTGGTGCATCTTTGAGTTCAAAATAATCTGGATCATTTGAAGTTTCTAAGCATAGATCATCATATGAGTTAATGTGATTTGAAAAGAAACTATCAGATTCTAAATGATTGGTGATGACTAAGTAGTAATCATCATCATCGACTTGTTCTTTGACAAAGTATGCATTTATTCTAATCTTGGTCTTAATTGAGAGCTTTCACATTTATTCTTCCATATTTTTTTGAAGTAGTCTGACTTGTGCTTTGACAAAGTATGTGGGATTAACCCTTTCTCACTAAATTATGAACATAAGGGAAGCACCAATCAAAATGTAATTATATTAAATCTTCATATGAATCATCCTCAAGTTCAACATCAACTTCTTGACTTGAGGATGATGCTCCCAGAAAGAACCTCTAAGTCTTCACACCTGTGGATCACTTAGGGGCTTCCACGACTACCAAAACCTTAGCTTTTTGAGAGACAAATGGGGTTATAGCTAAGGTTCCCAAATGATGCCTAATTATTTCACATATAAAAATAAATCCACTTATGATTTGCTTTGGAGCCCGATCTTCATTATTATCTGGCTCAAATCTCACCTCCAAGAAAATCTATTATTGAGAAGAGCTGGTTGGTGTGCTAACCATATAAGACTTATCTTATGAACTAGAATCTAAGTTTATATGGATAGTCGATGTACTCCTAGTAGCTGGGACATATCTTTTATTGGGTGGCCAATAAAGAGGTTTTCCACCCTTAGGATTGCCTCTGAACTAGCCTCTTTCTCTATCTGGTGGAGGTCATGTCATCCAACCCACATGTTTGACTGGAGTAATGAACTGGGGGTGGAATCTAATGTCATTCTACAATTTATCCTCCAAGTCTATTTCCACTCCCTTTTATTTTCTTTTTCATTTTTTATTTTATTTTCTTTTTCTTTTTCTTTTTCTATTTGTTTTTCTTTTTCTTTTTCTTTTTATTTTTTATTTTTTATTTTTAAACTTTCACCAAGTTCACGAGAATACACTTGTTGATTTTGAGGGAGGTAGTAAGCCGCATCCTCAGATATGTCAACCTCACGAACTGTAAATGGCTTGAGATCTCATTTAACTTAGTAGACAATCTCGCCTCTCACAAACTTCATACACTGATGTAGAGAGGATGGAACTATGTTGTTCTCATGTATCCATGGTCTCCCAAGCAAAGCATTAAAAGTTGTATCTGACTTTAGATTGTGAAACTTGGCTTCGGTCTTCCAATCATCTATCTCCAAGGGCAACACTATGGAGCCTAAGGCCTGTTGACCTCAATTTTGGAGTGTGGATTCAATCTACCCATCTTAAACTTAGGAGTCTTGTAGACACTATGACTTCTCTAGTCATAAGACACTTCTAAAAATTAGGTAAACGCTTAACCTAAGCCTAAAGACTTAGAAGAATTAACCATAAGATTAGGTTATGCCTTAGGGATTAGGTTAATCCACCTATCCTACAACCCAAATCCTATCCATGTTCACCTTCTCAAACCAACCCTTAAGTTCAATTCAAACATCAAACTCAAATCGAAATCTAAACCCAAATTCAGAACCAAATGATTGAAGCCCATGATCAAATCCAAACTTGAAACCCTTCCTAAGCCATATGGCCTATCCCATGGACTTAACCAAATCTTAATCCAAATCAATCCGAAATCATTTGATTTTCACATAATCAATTTATATCTTCAATCACGTCCTAAATATAAATCAAATCTACATTTAAATGATCAAAACTAAGTCAAATTAAATCAAAACCCTACCTAAGCCATATGACCTATCCTATGGACTTAGCTAAATCTTAATCCAAATCTAGTCAAACTCAATTGATTTTCTCATAAATCAATCATATTTTCAATCATCTTCACAAATTTAAATGAAATATACATTTAAATCATCAAAACTAAATCAAACCAAATCAAAATCCAAACCTAAGCCACATGACCTAACTCCATGGACTTAGCCAAATTCCTTCATTCCAAAACCAAAATTAAATTTATTTTCTTATAAATCAATCATACCTTCAATCATATTCAAAAAATATAAATGAAATCTATAATCATCAAGACAAACCAAAATTAACTCAAGTCAAACCCAACTTAATCCTATTGACTTGAAATGTTCTAATGAACCAAAACCCATTTGAACCAAAGCCAATTACTATTGAATTTATATATCAATCTAAATCAATATATAAAATCAATTAAATGAAAGTTTTCCCAAAATCAAGTGAACTAATCCTAATTAGTCCACTAGACCCAAAGTGGCCAATTTGACCTATTTGAGCAAGTTCTAATACCAGATAAATAGGACTGAACTAAGCCCATCAAAACCTCACATCGTGATTGTTGATCACCCTTTGATCAATTATCATAAATTAGGTCAAACCAAGTCAACTAGGCCATTTGGCCAAGTCAACCCCTTACCTCATATGAACCCAAACCAGCCAAATTGCAACTTAAGTCAAATCCCTTGAAACCAATGATTCATACCAAATCATAATCAATATTTGAATATGACTTGACCTTCAATTAAGTCAAACCAAACCCAATTGGTCCTAATGACCCATGTTGACCCAAATTGATCGAAAAGATCAAATTAGATCAAATCAAAATATAAACTAAATTGATTGCAACTAATGGCTCAAGTTCATTCCAAATTGATTGTTGAACTTGACCAAAGCCATGATTGGAGCCTATTGAACCCAATTGAGCTACTTAGCCCAAATTGACCTAAAGGTTCAAGTTGGCCTAAATCAAAACCAAATTCAAATTAAATGAAACCAAAACCTACAATCATCTTCCATTGGTCAACTAAACCCAAACCAACACTCAACCCATGCCAATTTGGCCAACTTGGTCAAATTGGTCAACTTAACCCATTTAACCCAAACTAACTAAATTCAAATGAGCCAAAATAAAATCTAAGCCAAACTAAACCAAACTAATTGAGCCAAAACATCCCAAATGATCATATGAAATTGACCAAACTCTCGTTTTCACCCAGTTTGACCAATTGGTCAACTTGACCCAAACTAACCCAATTTAACCTAAATGAGTCAAATTGAGCTAAACCTAACCAAATTAATTCTTATTGACTTGAAATTTAGGCTAACCAAGTTTTGGCTCATTTAAAATTTTCCCAAAGCAAATTGAATGTCAAATGATCATTCTACCCTTGGGTTAAGGGAACCACATGAGACAAATCACCCATGTTAGTGGTCATTTCAATTCCTTGGCCACTTGGTACTCTTCCAATGGTCCACCTAGGCACCTAGGACACTTCCCAACTTGACCCAATGGGTGGTTTGGTCGGCCATGACCCATGGGAGGTAAAATCACCTCACCCTCCTCATTGGAGCATTTGAAACTCAAATGACACCCATGATTCCTCCTTAGCAGCCACCTCCAAACCTTCAACTAACCAAGTCGAACCAACCCACCTCCTCCCTACCACTCATGACTCCCTGAGATGGTCAGACAACCACTAAAAGCCAAACCTAATCCCACTGTCTGATCAAGATGAAGGGGGTATACACCTCTTCGTTTGCACTTAAACACACTCAAAAATCATTCCTCAAATCCCTAGCTACCCAAGACAAACTACTAAAGCCATTCCATAAGCTCCCAAACTCATTCCTCTATCAAAAAATGCCATTCCTGTCCATCCTAAAATAGGACACTCCCATTTTTGACCTAACTTTCCCATTTCTCTATCAAACTCAAATTAACTTTACATGCACCTTCCCTAGGCCTCATCGAGCAGGAACAAATCATCTCCCAAGCTTCCCGAGCACCAGAGGTGGGACTTTGGTCAAAAAGAGCTCCAAATCATCGGTTCATGGCCTTCTTAGTGAACATCAAGGAATTGATCCAATTGCTGCTTAACAGGGCTTCATCTCCACTAGATAAATCTTCCTCAATCATTTGAGCCATCGATATTGAGCTTCAGTGAGGTATGCTTCCAAAATTGATCCTTAGGCAAAAATGGGTTGGAGCTTTTTGAAGAAAATTGACATCTCATGTGATCTTGATGTTGGATCCCCTCCAGTTGATGTCATGAAGGTGTGGGATACTTTTGGAGTTGATCTGAGCTCGGGTAAGCTTAGATCAAGTGAGCAATGGCAGATGGACTCCATTATCCCTCACTCGTGTGATGTTAGTTCACGCACTATTCATTTCACATGATCAAAATGGACGATCGTGATTAGATCCACTAGATCGATCTGATTTAATCTTATTAAGATGTGGGATTAATCATAGCCATCCGATCTTAGTTTGGATGGAGGAAGAGAAAGCACGTCTGCCACCATGATGTAGGCATTGAGTTAGGTAAGTTTTAAGTAGCCAATCCCGCAGAGCCACATGGAAAGCATGCCATCATGCATTAATCCAACAAGATTAGGCTTTAATATGGCTTAATTAATCATTTTTAATGGCTGAAACTTCTAAAAATCATAAAAAAAATCATAGAAATATAAAAAAAATGCAAATAACTACTCATTTTAAAGGTATCCGGACAAGAATTAATTAAAAATGATCTTAACTAATTTTAGATAGTAATAAAGCTTTAATTAAGGTTTAATTACTCCTTAATTACTTGAGCAATTAATTCCAAATTTTGTTGGTTAATTTAATGGTATGACATCTACCTCCTATGATTTTTTTCAGATATATTGCTCACTTAATTAGGAAAATTGAGTAATTAAACCTTAACTACTCTTTTAAGTTAATTATTAATTAATTAATCCCATGAGCAATAATAAATTGATTAATTAAGTTTATTAATCATTGTTCAACAGTAAGTGAACTAAGGAATAGGGTTGGGACCCCTTTCCCTATGTTGATTTCACCCTTTTTTTAAAATGAAATTAATTAAGATATAAATACTTAATTAAATCACTTAATCAAATTGAAATCATAATCACATGAGTCCTTAATTAATTAAATCATTTGAAAAACCATAAGATTAATTAATTAAGTCCCTTAATCTGATTAGCTATTAATCATGAGCCAACTGCATTAGGCCCCTTTTACTTCCTAAGATCATTGCAAGGTTATTTTATATGCATTTCATGTTGGCTCATAATTATTTAGTTAATTACATTAAGGTGACATAGGTAAGGGTGATTAATTCATCTAATTAAGGGTTCAACTTAATAAACCCATAAAATGAACTTAATTACATTTCCTTAAATTAAATCAAATCATTAATATGGGAATGGGTTTAAAACAGCAAGTGATGATTTCTCTTCTCATCTTTAAATCAAATTAAATCCAAAACTTAATTAATAAAGAAGCTTCAGTTTACTTTAAATACTCTTATTTGATTTGATTATCCTTAAGAACTAGTTTGGTTGAATGAATCACATGCTTATATTTTAATGTCCTCTTTCCAATCATGTTAAATTTGGTATGTCATTTGAATCCATGCATCCATCCTTTCAAAATCAAGTAAAATAAAATGGATTTATTTTATGTAAGCTTGCATTTGTTGATTTAATTTAATATATGTGTGGTTATTATCACTATTAAATACAAATGTATTTTTTAAAAGCTTATAAATGAATAATAATATGTGTTATGATGCTAGTTATAAATACATAAGAAATGCATGTTTTTATAGCTTAAGTGTATGAATGTTGGGTTCTCTTTTCTCTATTCATGTGTTGATTTATATAAGATTGAATGGTAATGGGTATATAGTTTGGACATCCTAGGAACACGAGGCTTTAGCTAGCCACAATGAGGTCATTTTATTACATCACTTCCTTAGTTTAATAATGGCATGTACACATTTTATTTCAATTTTATGTATTTCAACATTAGAATTTGGATAGAGCTTAAACTCATATATATAAATGATTCAATCAAAAAAATATATATACAATCTTTGCATTATTTTTTTCCCTCATTTATGTATGCATCCGTGTGTGTTCAACAAAAGCAAGTATATAGTTTGGACTTCCGAGAATATGATGCTTTAGTTAGCCCCTTAGTTTGACCCAATTTGATCAATTGGTCAACTTGACCCAACCTAACCCAATTTGACCTAAATGAGTCAAATTGAGCCAAACCTAACCAAATCAACTCCAATTGACTTGAAATTTGAGCTAACCCTTTTTGGCTCATTTCAAATATGTCCAAATCAAATCTAATTCCAAATGATCATTCCATCCTTGGTTCAAGGGCATCACATGAGGTAAATCACCAATGTAAGTGGTCATTTCCATTCTTCGGCCACTTGGTACTCTCCTAATGGTCCACTTAGGCACCTAAGATAGTGCCCAACCTGACCCAAGGGGTGGTTGGGTTGGCCATGACCCATGGGAGGTGAAATCACCTTACCCTCCCCATAGGAGCATTTGAAACCTATAGGACACCCATGATTCCTCCTTGGCGGCCACTTCCACACCTTCAACCAACCAAGCCGAGCCAACTCACCTCCTCCCTGACACCCATGACTCCCCGAGATGGCGATGCACTAGAAGCCAAACTCAATCCCACCATATGATAAAGATGAAGGGGGGTATACACCCCCTCGTTTCCACTCAAACACACACAAAAATCATTCCTTAGAGCCCTAGCTACCCAAGACGTGCTATTAGGGCCATTTCTTAAGCTCTATATCTCATTCCTCGATCAAAAAATTCCATTCTCGTTTGTACTGAAGCAAGACACTCCCATTGTCAACCTAATTTCTCCATTTCTCCATCAAACTGGAATTAACTATACATGCACCTACCCTAGGCCTTGTCGAGCAAGAACAATCATCTCCAAGCTTCGAGCACAGGTGGGACTTTGATCAAAGTTGAGCTCCAAATCATCACCATGGCCTTCCAAATAAACATCAAGGAATTGATCCAATTGTTACTCAATAGGCTTCATCTCCACTAGATGAAGCTTCTCAATTATTCGCCACTCCTTGAGCTCCGGTGAGGTATGCTTCCAAAACTAATCCTTAAGAAAAAATGGGTTGGAGCTTTTTGAAGAAAAGTTCCATCTCATGTTATCTTGACCGTTGGATCCCCTCTGATTGATGACATGAATGTGTGGGATACTTTTGTAGTTGATCCAAGCTTGGGTAAGCTTGGATCAAGTGAGCAATGGAAGACAGACTCCATTCTCCCTCACTAGCATGACGTTAGATCATGCACTATCCATTTAGTGTGATCAAAATGGATGGTCATGATTAGATCCACTAGATAGATTCAATTTAATCCTATTAGGTTGTGGGATTAATCGTAGCTATCCAATCTTAGATCAGATAAAGGATGAAGAAGTGCATTTTCCACTGCCATGTAGCTGATATAAGTTTTAAGTAGCCAATCTGGTGCCATGGAAAGTGCACGATCAAGATGCCATGTGGAACAGACAGTTTTTAATTAGCTTTAATTAATCATTTTAATGGCTAAAACTTCTAAAAAATCATAAAAAAATCATAGAAATAAAAAATGCAAATAAATACTCATTTTAAAGGTATTTCAAAAGAGAATTAATTAAAATGATCTTAACTAATTTTGAACAAGTAATTAAGATTTATTGCAAAATTAATTAGTTAATTACTACTTAATTACTTGAGAAATTAATCCCAAATTTTGTGGGATTAATTTAATGGATGACCTCTACCTCCCATGATTTTCTTGGGATTTATTGTTCACTTAATTAGAAAAATTGACTAATTAAACCTTAACTACTCTTTTAAGTTAATTAATGATTAATTAATCCCATGAATAGTAATAAATTGGTTAATTAAGTTTATTAATCATTGTTCAATAGTAAGTGAACTAAGGAATAGGGGACCCCTTTCCCTAAGTTCATTTCACCCTTTTTAAAATGAAATTAATTAAGATTTAACCAATTAATTAAATCACTTAATCAAATTGAAATAATAATCACCTAGACTTAATTAATTAAATCATGGGTAGATCTTTAGTGTTTAATAACCTAAAGGAGTTTAATGAAATTATGGTTAGTCCACTTGTTTGGGAAAACCATAAGAGTAATTAATTAAGTCCCTTAATCTAATTAACTATTGATTTCCTAGGATCATTGCAAGTTTATTTTCCATGCATATCATGTTGGCTCATAATTATTTAGTTAATTACTTTAAGTGACATGTAAGGGTAATTAATTCATCTAATTGGTTCAACTTAATTAACCCATAAAATCAACTTAATTACATTTCCTTAAATTAAATCAAATCACTAATGTGGGAATGGGTTTAAAATACAAGTGATGATTTCTCTTCCTTTTAAATTAAATCAAATCCAAAACTTAATTAATAAAGAAGCTTTGGTTTGCTTTTAAATAATCTTATTTGATTTGATTGTCTTAAGAACTAGTTGAATGAATCACATGCTTATATTTGATTGTCCTCTTCCAATCATGTTAAATTTGGTATGTCATTTGAATTCATGCATCCATCTTTTCAAAATCAAGTAAAAATAAAATGGATTTCTTTATGTAAGCTTGCATGTGTTGATTTAATTTAATATATGTATTATTATCACTATTAAATCCAAATGTATTTTTCAAAAGCTTATAAATGAATAATAATATGTGTTATGATGCTAGTTATAAATACATAAGAAATGCATGTGCTTATAGCTTAAGTGTATGAATGTTGAGTTCTCTTTCCTCTATTCATGTGTTGATTTATATAAGATTGAATGGTAATGGGTATATAGTCCGATGTCCTAGAACATAAGGCTTTAGCTAGCCCTAAGGAGGCCATTTGATTACCTCACTTTCCTAGTTTAATAACGGCACATACCTATTTGATTTCATTCTTATGTATTTCAACATTAGAATTTGGATAAAGCTTTAATTCAAATATATAAATGATTCAACCAAAAAATATATATAATCTTTGCATGGTTTTCTTCCCTCATTTATGTATACATCCATGTGTGTCCAAGAAAAGAAAAGTATGTAGTCTAGACATCCCAGAAAATGAGGCTTTAGTTAGCCCCAAGGAGGTCATTTGATTACCTCTGGTTTAACAATGACATACTTGCCTATATCTTTGTACATGTATATGTATATGTGATTAGTGAATTAAAATTGAACTAAGTGGTTGAATTAATTAGCCATATGATTTGGAGCTTACTTCCTATGTTCATGTATACAATTTACATATGTTTGAAAAATGGGCATATAGTCCGACATCCCAAGAATAACTTTAGTTAGCTCCAAGGAGGTCATTTGATTACCTCACTTCCCTAGTTTAAACACATGCCTATTTAATTTCATCTCTATCTTTTTTTGTGTAAGAATTTGGATAAAGTTTTAAATTAATATGTTTAAATAATTCAATCAAATAAAATATAAATTCTAAACATATTCACATCATTTAAGTGCTAAAATATGTTGCATGTATAGATACACTTAGATTAAATCATATGCATATTACATGTGATGGAAAAGAATGATTTAATATATGTGGTAGTAATTCAATTAAATTAATCTTAAGATGCCTTTCATTTTGAATGGGATTATTTAAAAAAACCTAAACTTAGGATTAATTAAATCATTTAATAAGCCATTCACTAAAGAGATCTAAATCAAATTAATATACTTTAGAAAGTGACTTAAGGTAGGGATGAAAGAGGGCAATCCCATTTTCCTCTCTTTATAACACTTAGTTGCTATGTGTAATCAAATGAAGAAAACACAAATTAAAATTCTCAAATCAATTAAACTACTTCAAGTGAAATCAACCTTTCATGTTAAATTGAATCCTTCTACACTTAGAAAATATAACACTAATGCCTAATAAGACTTACCACAAAAGCCTTAATACACATTAGAATTAAGTCACCACTTCTAGCTCTAAGTTAGATGGTGTATGATGTGATGTATATTTGTTTTATGATGTATTATTTTAGATTGATTAGGGTGTATGCTTTAGAGACCGATGATAGCCAATATTAGCCTATCATTTTCTAGGGATTATGCTTAAGGATGCTTAAAATAAATATGAATGCTCTTATAGGTTGCTTAAATCCTTAAGCATAATCCAAGTTAGGATAGGCTTAGTTACCTATGTAGGTGCTAAGTCCAAATTATAAATACAAGCTTGGGATTATATATTTAGCTAAACTCTTTTGGTGTAGTTAGATTTACTTTTCCATATAAATGTAATTTTAATAGAATTTGGATTAGTGCTATGGGGATTAGATGAGTAGTAAAGGTTTTCTCCGGGTGCTATGATGCCTTTGAAGCAAGCACCATCCAAATCAAAGAAGGAACCAAATTAAAATGGAAATATGAAGAAAGAAGACCCCATAATAATTAATACAATTATAATTATTCTTTCATATTCTTGTATAAAGGTAGAGCTGGCTACCCATTTTTCTCTCATATGGCATTACCCAAACAAACTTTTATTCTTTTATGATAATTTATATAATTTTTTTGATGTTATGTTTACATTATGCATTAAAGATGCTTTCATCTCTTAAATGATTGATATTTTAATATGTGGCTTGGATACGATTAGGCTCTTAGGACAAAAATAACTTTTCTACCCAACTAATCACTCATAATAAAATTTTAAACAACTCATAATCTCATCATAACAACTAAGACATAAATAAGATAATTAAGTATGGTTGTATGTTTCACATCATGCATGCATATTCTTTCTCTCTTGAAAATGAAGGATCTCCATCCTTGCACGATAATGGAATGCTTGACCTATGAGGGCATCTCTTGGTAGAAAACCTTCTTCTAGCTGATTTGACCTATAACCTATTTTATCATGCATTTAGGAATAAGGAATCCTAAAGCCTGTGTTAAAATGATGTGTCTAAAATGAAATAAAATTTGAAAAGATTTTGCATCTATAGATTAAGTCATATGCTAATACCACTCATGGTCTCTCTCTAGTGTGTTAGGACTTTAGTCTTTTAATTAAATAACCAAATATCTTATAATTACACTAAATTATTTAAAATCATAGGATGTTCTCCACTCTAAGATAAATTATAAGTCTAAGTCAAATAATTTATTCTCTCTTGGAGGTAAACCCTATGTCCACATCGCTTAGATTTAAGTCATGCTTTAGCTCATAAAGCTCCCTAGATTTAGGATCCTAGTTATTTCTTTATATGATCTTAAATCATATCTTATGCATTCCCACAACCTTATGTTATTGTAAGAATCTAATAAATTTAAACTCAAAACATATAAATCTCTCAACTTCAAAATTATAAAGCCCAATCATAAGATAGGTTGGAATGCTCAGGCTCTTATTATCATGAAAATTCTACTTATATTGGATTCTAAATGTCTTCTCCTTGAACTTTCCCAATTGATTCAAATACACCAATCCTAAAGTTTAACCTTGAAATTTTGGAGATGATAATTGTCTCTTTAATTTATAGTATTCTTAAGAAATTTCATTTACTAAGATGTAATTAACTATGGAGGCTTGCCTCATAGAACTAAAAAACCCGGTTTAATATAAATCATGCTTTATTCATCCATGTAAAGTAGGAAAAATCTTACATTCAAGACCCATCATGCCTAGAGTCCTTATTAAGTGATCATTATAGGTGATGCCTCCTATCTTTCAAGATAGTACATCATACTAAAATGCAAATGATCACCTCAAAAGTACCCACCCTACATATGTCCCTCTTAAGCTCATCTTGTTCATTGAATTCAACATCATCCTTTCTTTGGAGTGTGGAGATGTCAATCCTCAAGTAAAATGGTTCTTAGACTCATAATATTGATACACTTGGGTCAACCTAACTCGATAGCCTATATCCGCCAACATCCACTAAATATAAAGAGGTGGTTGTGCTATCATCCCTAGTATTCATCAAATGTAAAAGATGTCCTTAAATGGCATGCCTCTTCTTAGCACCGAGAAGCATATCTCTAGATTAAGTAAGGTTAATTAGAGATTCTCTCATCCTTTGATAAGACAAGGGCATCATATATGCTTAACTTAAGAAAACTTTCTAAGGTGAGCCAGACATTATAATAACTTACTTGTCCTCCACAAACATATCCATATGGAGCATCTAACTATCCCTCACCAGAACTAATAATCTTGCTTACTCTACCCTAAGGTGCATCCTAGAGGTAAACTTTCCACTAGTCTAACTTCAAACTTCTAATGATGAGAGGAAAGTTCTACCTTCTCATCGCATACCTACAACTTATGGGATCCTATAACTCCAAGCAAATCTCAAGAACAAATGCAAAGAAGAATCTAATGGAAACAATCATAATTACTAGAGCTATTATTTTATTTAACTCAGAGCTTTCAATAGAATAAAATCAAGAGCATCCTAAAATAGAAAAATAATAAATCAAGTAAAGTAAAGTAAATTTAGTGCCCTTATCCCAAGATATAATGCTTTTGCTCTAAAAGAGGAATAAAAGATAAAATACCTAAGTATTACTCACAACTTATAATCCCGCAACTATGGTGAGTATCTTTATCACCCTCCTTAAGTCCCCTTGCAACATGCAAACCTTCCTTGGTGTTGAGGTTTGAGCTACTTAAACCTCAAGGAAATTCTTGAGAAATGATCTTCTAGGTTCGATAAGAGATATCCTAACCTTCTTTGGTTTTAAGAGGATCACAAGTATCCCCAAAGATTACTCTTTCATAACTGGATGGTTGTTCTAATAAGTATTCCTTAGAGATAACTATGGCTCCCAACTTGTAGCTGCGCTCATGCTAGTCCTTAAAAGTGATAGAATCCTCTAAGATATGGCGTAACATATGGTGGTTGGGGCAATAACTAGGATCATCGCTTTCCCACTTCCTCCAGCCTCTTAGGCTCTGGTAACTGAAAGTCACATTTTCATAAGAGATTCTTAAAGATTTTTCTAACTACCTCCTTCTTGAATGATTATGGCTTATTCAATCAATAGGCAAGAGTAGGTGGAAAGTAGATCCCTAGTGATGGATATGAATAGCGCTACTGGGTAGGCTGCTGAGGTGGTGGAAATAGTCGTTGTGGGGCTAGGGAGGCTGGTAAGATGGCTAATTTTGTGGTAGAGTTGGTCTCAAAGGAGGCTACTAAACTTGAAGTCTCTCTTACTAAACTCTAGCTTGCTGCTTCCCTCTATCCACTAACACAACTGTCCCAGGCTTCTTCTCAAACACCTTCTGCGGCTTGGGCCTAGATGATTGGTCAAGAAAGGGCAACTATTTGGCTTCCTTTTGTAAGCTAGCCGTCTTGTTGATTAATTTCTCAAATGTTTTGATGGTAAAACCCTTAAGCATGAAGGCGACCAGGCCATGGATATTCTTGAGAATAATTTCAATGGCATGCTGTTCGGACAGTTATTGGTTCGCATTTCAAAGTTGTCCCACCTGACAATGTAATCAATAATGAACCTGTTGAGTTTCTGTTTCTCTATAATAAGGTCGCCTACAATCACCCTCTATTGAGCTCCAACAAACCTCTTGATAAAAAGGTGATCCAACTCAGCAAAATTACTGAACCGTTGGGCAGTTCGGCGTACCAATCAAATGCAACACTTGAAAGACTACTAATAAAAAGGCAGAAGAGGAGTGCGTAGCTGCCACCAGTGTTGCAACAATTGTCTCTAAAGTGTGCAATGTGTTATCGTGGGTTCCCACTGCCATCAAAGATCTTAAAGAATGGTGGCACAAAACCTAAATAAAATAAAAACTAAATAAATACTTAAACCTAAAAATAAAACCTAAAAATAAATAAAAAATAAAACCTAAACCCTAAACTAAAAAAACCTAAACCTAAAATAAATAAAACAAAATAAAAATAAACCTAACCCTAAACCCCAAACCCTTGACCAAAACCTAAAGTAACTAAATAAATTAAAAGATAAACCTAAACCCTAAAACCTAATAAACCTAAACTTAAACCTAAACCCTAAGAATGGGCATAACCTTGACGATAGGAACATCACCGTCAACTAGGCTCAGTCTAGATCTGGCAGTGAAGGAGATGCCAGAGGGGGCGTTTATCGCAGTGGTGGTGGAGAATCTAGAGGTGTTGGTGGATATGAATGTGGTGGTCAGAGCAGTGTTGGTTATGGAGGCGAGAGGAGTGATGGAGGTTACAACCGTGGTGGCGGAGGGAGAGATCAGGGATATGATGATGGATCCCACTACTGGGAGGCAGGTGGTTGATGGGAGCGGAGAAACTAAAAAATGATCGATCCGATCTACTGCTTATGGAACTGTGTCTTTGTAGTAGAGACGGTTCTAGTTATATAGGGTTTTTGATTTATTCTATGTGTGCTCATTTTTGATCTCTATCATTGCTTGTGTCTTAGAATACTTGGTGTGTTACTTGGTTGATGAAATTGAATAGAAGAAATGTTGAATTTGAATTTGTTCTCTATAAAAAACAAAAAACCAAAAACCCTAAACCCTAAACAAAAACTTAAGCCCTAAATATAAAACCTAAACCCTAAACCCTAAACCCTAAACCCTAAACCATAAAACCCTAAACCCTAAACTCTAAACCTTAAAACCTGAACCCTAAACCCTAAACCCTAAAAATCTAAAACTTAAACCTAAACTAAATAAAACATAAAATAAAATAAAAAAATTAAACAAAATAAATAAACAAAAATAAAATAAAATAAAACATAAAAGTAAAATAAATAAACTAAACTAAATAAAAATTAAAATAAACCTAAATATAATTTAAATAAACTAAAATTAAAAAATAAAATAAATAAACTAAATAAACTAAACGGTTTGCTTGTTTATAAAAAACCCTAAATCCTAAACCTAACCCTAAACCTAATCCTAAACCCAAAACCTAACCCTAAATAAACTCTAAACCTAAACCTAAAAACCCAAACCTAACCCTACCCTAAACTAAACCTAAACCCTAAACCCTAAGCATAAATCCTAAACCCCAAAACCACAAAACCCTAAAACTACTAACTGACCCTACTACCATAAACTCTACACCTTCCTGGGCCCTAAATGCCCTAAATCTCCTAAACTCTAAACTAAACCTAAACCTCCTCTTCTCCTAAAATATAAAACCCAATACCTAAACTAAAACCTCTTTCTAAACTCTACCTGAATAACCCTGTAAACTAACCTAACCCAACCTAACTGGGCCCTTATACAAACCTAACTTGATACACTGACCTAAAGGCCCTGACTGATCTTAAATCCTAAATCTTAAAACTTTCTCTATACTCTAAACTTATACCTAAACTAAATAAACATACTAAATATACCTAATAATAAACTAAATATAAAATAAAAAACTATAAATAACTCTCCCTAAATAAATAAACCCTAAATAAACTAAATAAAACTAACCCTAAACTTACAACACTAAACCTAAAACCCAAAATCCTAAACCCAATACCCTAAACCTTAAATCCTAAAAAACCTAAACCCTAAACCCTAAAATCTAAATCCTAAACACTAACCCTAAACCCTAAACCCTAAAACCATAAACTTAAAACCCTAAACCCTAAACCCTAAAGCCCAAATCCTAAACCTAAACTTAAAGTAACTAAATAAATTTAAAAATAAACCTAAACCCCAAAACCTAATAAACCTAAACCTAAACTAAGATTGGGCAAAACCTTGATGACAAGAACATCACTCAAATCCTAAATCGATGGAGTAAAATGTGGCATTTCGTAGTGGTTGTTGGGAATAAAGATGGTGGATATGGAGGTGGTGGTCAGAGCAGTGGTGGTTATGGAGGCGGGAGGAGCGATGGAGGTTACAACCATGGTGGTGGCAAAGGGAGAGATCAGGGATATGATGGTGGAACTTGCTACTCGAGATGTCAGGGTGGTTCTGTTGGGAACTGAAGAAACTAAAGAATGGTCAATCGATGTTGCTTCTGACTGTGTACATTAGAAATGGTTCTAGTTATCTAGATTTTGATTTGCTCTATGTGCTCATTTTTATCTATGTCAGCTTTGTCTTAAAAACTTGGTGTGTTACTTGGTTGATGAAATCAAAAGAAGAAATGTTGAATCTAAATTTATTCTCTAAAAAAATAACCAAAACCCTAAAACCTAAACCCTAAACCCAACCTCAACCACAACCTAAAACCCTAAACCTGACCCTAAAAACTAACCCACAAACCCTAAACCCTAAAACTCTAAACCCTAAATACAAAACACTAAAAATTCTTAAACCCTAAACCCTAAACTCTAATCCCTAAACCCTAAACCTTAAAACTAACCTATAAACTAAACCCAAAACCCTAAATAAAACCTAACCCAAAACTATAAAACCTAAACTAAATTTAAACTCTTAGCTAACCCTAAACCTTTAAACCCAGACACTAAATAAATAAACCCTAAACCCAAACTAACTAACCTAAAACTAAACCTGAACCTTAAACCCTAAAGCTAACTAAAACTAAAAAACCACAAAACCTAAACTAACCCTAAAATCTTAAACTCTAAACCTAAAATTCTAAACCTAAAATAACCTAAACTCTAAACCTAAAAGTAAAAACCTAAAATAAAAACCCTAAATCTAAAACCTAACCCAAACCATAAACCTAAACCAAAACCTAAAACTAAATAAATTAAAAATTAAACTCTAAACCTAATAAACTTAAACCCTAAAAATGGATAGAACCTTGATGACACAAACATCATCGTCAAAACTAGATAACTTAAAAAATTGTCGTGGTGGTGATCTTGAGGTGCCAATAGATATGGAGGCTGGAGAATGGTTATGGAAGTAAGAGGAGCAATGGAGGTTACCTGGTTAAAATAAATATGATGGTGGATCCACTACTAAATGGTTAATAAAACTAAGAAACTAACATAGATCTAACTTCTTAACTGTCTCTTTGTAGTAGATGGTTCTAGTAAACTAGTTTTAAACTCTAGCTAGTTTTTTATATATGTAAAATAGAAAACTTGGGTGCTACTGATGAAATCTAAAAAAGGAAATGTTGAATCTAAATTTCTTCTCTATTAAAAAAAACCAAAAACACTAAATCCTAAACTAAAACCTTAACCCTAGACCGAAATCCTAAACCCTAAACCCTAAAAATCCTAAACCCTAAAACCAAAACCCAAAACCCTAAACCCTAAATCTTAAACCCTCAACTAACCTTAAACCTTAAACCCAAAATTGCTAAAACTGAAACCTAAAGTTAAAAGCTAAAAATAAATAAAAAAACCTAAACCAAAATAAAATAAAATAAATAAAATAAAATAAATACCTAAAATAAAACCTAAACCTAAACCTAAACCTAAACTTAAACCTAAAACTAAAAAGAAAATAAAAAACTAAACTAAAATAAAATAAATAAAAACCTAAACTAAACTAAAAATAAAAAACCTAAATAAAATAAAAACTAAACTTAAATGAAAAATAAATAAACATAAATAAAATAAAATAAACACTAAATAAAAATCTAAACCTAAAAATAAAACCTAAAAATGAATAAAAAATAAAACATAAACCTAAACTAAAAAACCTAAAATAAAATAAATTAAAATAAATGAAACCTAAACAAAAAAATAAACTAAATCTAAACCTCAACCTAAACATAAAATAAATAAAATATAATAAATAAAATAAAAACTAAACCTAAACTAAAAAAATAAATCATAAAAATAAACCTAAAATAAAAAGCTAAAAGCTAAACCTAAAAAAATAAAATAAAAACCTAAACCTAAAAATAAAAACCAAACCTAAATTTTAAAAATAAAATAAAAATAGAACTAAACTAAAACAAAAACTTAAACATAAACATAAATCTTAAAAAATAAATTAAAACAAAAAGCCTAAATTAAGAAAATTAAACTTAAAATAAATAAACTAAACTAAATAAAAATATAAATAAACTTAAACAAAAATAAAATAAACTAAAACAAATAAAAAATAAACTAAATAAACCTAAACCTACTGCTTAAATTTTAAAAAAACCTAAACTGAAATCCAAACTAAAATTCTAAATAACCTATAACCCTAATACTAAGACCTAAACCATAAACCTACTAAACCCAAAACAATGACCTACTAAACCCTAGGCCAAACTAAAATAACCCTAAAATAACCCAACCCTAAACTAACCCTAAAATACTGAGCCCTAAATACTTACCAAAACTAAACTAAATCCTAAACTTACCTGACCTAAATAAAACCTAAAAAATAAAATAAATAAAAGAAAACCTAAAATAAATCTGACCTACATTTAAAAATAAAAAAAATGCTAAACTACCCAAAAAAAAGAAAATATGATCCTAACTACCTAAATAAAATACCCTAAACCACTGATAAATCTTATAAAAAACTAAATACTAAAAAATAAAAAACCTATAAAATAAATAACTGCACTGACTTTAAAATATAAAAAAAAAACTAAAAACTAAATACCTAACACTCTAAAAAAACCTAAAAATAAATCCTACCCTGAGCCAACTAAACCTAATCCTTAAAAATAAACCCTAAACCTAAACCTAAAACTAAATAAACCTAAAACCAAATAAAAAAAATAAAACAAATAAACTAAACCTAAATAATATAAAAAATAATAAAAAATAAAAACCTAAACTAAAACCTAAACTTAAACCTAAACCTAAGCCTAAACCTAAACATAAAAATAAAATAAAATCAAAACTAAAAGATAAACTAAAATAGATTAAATAGAAACTTAAACTAAACTAAAAATAAAATAAACAAAAAAATAAAAACCTAAATTAAATAAAAACTAAATGTAAAATAAAAATAAAATAAACTAAAATAAAAACTAAATAAAAAACCCAAAAAAAAATAAACCTAAAATAAATAAATAATAAACCTAAAACATAAAATTTAAATAAAACCTAAACCTAAAATAAACAAAAAAAAAGAACCCAAACTACTAAAATAAACTAAACTATAATAAATAAAACTTGAACCTAAACCAAATAAACTAAACCTAAACCCTAAATTAAATAAATTATAATAAACTAAAAATAAATATAATCCTAAAAAATAAAACCTAAAATAAAAAATAAAAAGCTAAAAACCAAACCTAAAACAAAAAATAAAAACCTAAACTAAAATAAAAAATAAAAGAATAAAAAACCTAAACCTAAAAATTAAATAAAAATAAAACTAAACAAACATAAGCAACCTAAACCAAATTAAAAAATAAACTAAATTAAAAAAACTAACAATAAAATAACTTAAAATAAATAAACTAAATTAAATAAAAATAAAAATTAAACCTAAATAAAGATAAATAAAATTAAATTAAAATAAATAAAAAATAAACTAAATTAACCTAAACCTACATGCTTACTTTATCTAAAAAAAAACATAAATTCTAAAACCTAAACCCTAAAACTAACCCTACTTACAAAAAAAAAATACCCAACTAAACCCATAAAAACTCTAAACCCTGACCTTACTAAAATAAACTAAACCCTAAACCCTATAACAAACCTAAACTAAACTCTACCCTAAACCCTAAACCCTGATCCACAAAACCTGATACTAAACCCAAACTCAAAACCCAGCTAAAATAAACCCTAACACTAAAACCAAAAATAAATAAACTAAAATAAATAAAAAATAAAAAAAACCTAAAAAAAAATAATAATAAAATAAAGTAATAACCTAAACTAAAACCTAAATGTAAACCTAAACGTAAAAATAAAAATTAAACTAAATTGAAATAAATAAAAACCTAAACAAAACTAAAAAAAATAAAATAAACCTAAAAATAAAAAAACTAAATAAAATCAATACTAAACATAAAATAAAAATAAAATAAACTATAAACTAAATAAAAACCTAAGCCTAATAAATAAACCTAAAAATAAATAAAAAATAAAACTTAAACCCTAAACTAAAATGAAATAAACCTAAAATTAAAAAAAATTAAAAAAAAAATAAACCTAAATTAAAATAAACTAAGCTAAAATAAATCAAACCAAAACCTAATCCTAATAAACTAAACCTAAACCCTAAACTAAATAAAATAAAATAAACTAAAAATAAACATAAACCTAAACTAAAAATTAAAATAAAACCTAAAATAAACCTAAACCTAAACATAAAATTTAAATAAAACCAAACTTAAACAAAAACAAAATAAAACCTAAACTAAAAAATAGATGAAAATAAAGCTAAATAAAAATAAATAAACCAAAACCTAAACCTAAAAGTAAACTAAAAAAAAAACATAAACTAAAATAACTAAACTAAAGTAAATAAAAATAAAAATAAACCTAAATAAAATAAAAATAAAATATAAAATAAATAAAATAAACTAAATACATAAACCTGCCTTTGCTCATTTAAAAACCTAAACTATCTACTAAACCCTAAACCCCACTAAACCTACTTTGACCTAAAACCCTAACCTCTAAACCTAAAATACTAACCTAATAACTACCTCCCTTCAAACCCTGGCTCCTATCTAAACCTTACTCACTCATCTCCTTACTAAACTCTCTACCCACCACTGAGCTAACCCTATCATGACCCTAAAGCTAGCATCTAAACCAAGATAACCTCTCTCCTAAACTCAAATATAATATAACAAATCTACTAAACCTACCTAACCCTAACCTCCTTAAATCATACCCTCCTCCTCCTCCTCTCTAATCTAAACTAAACTCTAAACCCTACTACCTACTAAATCTTAAAACTAAACCCTCCTAAATCCTAAAAATTATCTAAAGCTTTAAACATTGAACCTAAACCAACTAAATCTAAGTCTAGATAATGTATCATTCTTCCATAGCTTAAAGCTTTTGAGTCTTCTATTTGATTAATCCTCGACATATCCTCATTCAGTTATCAAATGATTTAGATTATTCTCGAGTCTTTGCTCGTCGCTCTTAATTTTTGTATAATTGTCAAATGCGGCTCTTGAAATGGTCACCCCATTTTGATGTCAAAGAGGAATCCCCTATTGTTCCTTTATGGCTTGCTTTTCCTAACATGAGAATTCACTATGTTACTCACCAAGTTCTGTTTGCGGTTGGTGCTCTATTTGGTAGACCCCTTCAAATTGATCAAACCCTAGTTAGATCTCGACCATCTGTTGCACGTATCTTGGTTGAGATTGACATTACCAAAAAATACCCCAAAGAAGTTTGGATCGGATCGAAAAAATTTGGATATAACTAGAAAGTAGAATTGGAAAATTTCCCCATCTTTTGCACTCACTGTAAGATCCATGGTCATGATCACTCTGAATGCTTTGTGTTACACCCTAACCTCAAAAAGAATATATCACAGGATACTAATA
The DNA here is from genome assembly GCA_021442155.1 of Cymbidium sinense. Taxonomy (NCBI): domain Eukaryota; kingdom Viridiplantae; phylum Streptophyta; class Magnoliopsida; order Asparagales; family Orchidaceae; genus Cymbidium; species Cymbidium sinense. The sequence goes on from CM038214.1 coordinate 201,542,745, forward strand.
CCTATCTTCGAATTGAAAAAACTAATAAGTTAGTTTTTGTGCCTAAAGCTACTCATAATGGAACTCATCCTCCTACACCTACCTCTTTATTACCTACTGATTTTACTAATGAAAAATATTCAGAGCTTAATAAAAATACTACCATTGATGTGCGTAAAGAAACTAGTGATTACTTACCTAGCACTACTCCCACTTGTAATAATTTGGCTTCTCATGATAATCCTTTGCTCTATTTGAATCTTAATGACAATTTGAATGGGAATCTTATATTGGATCAAAATAATGTTTATCCTTTGGTGTCAGACCAAAATTTGATTATGCATCATGGCAATGAGAGTGATATTTATACTATTAATGGTGCAAGAACCTCCCCTTCTATTTCTTTACAGTGATACTGTAATCCCATTCCTCATCCACTTTCGATCTTGAAGAAGGAGAAATCACCACTACTAAAATATTGAATCTGCTCCTAGATACCAAAAAACCAATCCCTTTTTGATGGAGGTACTTTGGATACTGATAGACCCTTCTAAACTATTTTTAAAAAAAATATTATAAAGCCAAAATGACTAATAATAACTTCACTAGAACCACGTGTTCTTCTCTAACACCTCACAAATAATTCTATCCTCCTCTCTTTCCTTTTCCATTTCTTTTTTTTACCTTTTCCTTTTTGGATTTCTTATGATTAATTTTCTTATTTGGAATATCCGGGGTTGTGGGACTCTCCCTGTCCGCAACCGTGTTAGGAACCTCTGCCGCATTCATAACATCAAATTCTTGTTATTATTGAGCCTTTCATTAACTCTTCCAAGATTTCCCATGTTGCTAGATCGCTTGGATTTCAAAATTTCCTCTTCAATCTTAATAATAAAATATGGTGTTTTTGGAATAATTCCATCACCATTTCCATCATTGATGATCTTGATCAATTGGTTAATGTCAAAATCTCATTAGGTGAGTTTTGGCTTTTTGGTTCCTTTATTATGCTTCTTGTAATAGCGGTAGGAACATCCTTTGGAATCACAGAACCTTCTCCTCCCGGTTAACCTTCCCTGGTTGGTTGGGGTGATTTCAACACTATCATTGCTTCTTGAAAGGTGGGGAGGATGTTCTCCCTCCATTCCATGGAAGACTTCTCTAATATGATCCTAGATTGCAATCGATTGACATTGGTTTTTTTCGATTACATGGCATAACTAGACTTTGGCGGCATCTTGATGACCCTCTTTAATTCTCTTTGGATCAATCAATGGCCTCTTTCCTCTGTTGAGCATTTGAGCGAACTTTGTCATCTTGCTCCTTTTGATCTCTATCAAAACTCCCCCCTTTAACCCTTCTACTCCCTCACCATTTAGATTCCAAAATATGTGGATCCAACATGGTGATTTCAATAATGTTATTTTCACTAATTGGATGGCTCTGTTCACGATAATTCGTTAAAGGCATGATTGGCTTTGGCTTAAGCTCAAAGACTTAAACAAAACCTTAATTGGTGGAACAAGCATATATTTAAAATATTTTTTGCCAATCTTAAAGCTATGGAACAAGTTGTTTGCTCTCTTGAAGAGTTGTCTTAGATCCTAGTAAGCTAGATGAGTTGAGCATTGCCAAAGATAACTTGATTAATTACCAAAATATGGGAAACCTATTGGCATCAAAAGCGCTAGCAAACATATTCGATGGCGGCAGAAACATATTTCCATGCTATTTGTAATAAACAAAAACATTAAACTTGATTAAGAAAATTAAGAACTCTAATGGTGGCTGGATAACGGAAAAAAATGAAATTAAGGAATCTATCATACATCACTTTCAAAATTTATTAAATTCTAATCCTTCGTTAGAAACCCCCTCCAACACCCATCTAATCCCTTCTATGATTAACAATGAGGATAACCATTTACTCACTATGCATCCCTCGGAGATTAGTAGTACTCTAGCATGATGACATTGCTACGATGGCTATATGACTCATTTCTTTCATTGTTGGCCTTTTATTAAATCGACCTTGTTGATCTGTATTGATTTGATGGAAGCTCTATTCCCAGATATTTTTCATGTACTTCTATTGTCCTTATTCCCAAAACCAACAATCCTGAATCTTGGGGTGATTTTAGACCTATTAGTCTTTGCATCTTTTTCTAAAAACTCATTGCTAAATTAATTAATAATAGGATTAGCCCTCTACTCCCTAAAATAATCTCTCCTAACCAAACTGGCTTTGTTTAAAATAGAGCCATATCTGATAATATTCTTCTTACTCAAGAGCTGGTTCATGACATTGATGTTCCTTCTAGAGGAGGTAACATCCTTTTCAAACTGGAACTCACTAAAGCCTTTGACAACCTCTCATGGGATTTCCTCTTTCAAATCTTACATTTGTTTGGTTTCTCTGATAATTTTATCCGGCTTATAAAAAGTTGTATCACTAATGTCTGGTTTTCTATTATCATGAATGGTGAGTCCCTTGGTTTCTTCACCTCAAGTCATGGCTTGCGACAAGGTGACCCACTTTCTCCTTCTCTTTTTATCATTGCTGTAGAATATCTTTTAAGGAGCCTCAATGACCTTTTCATTAAAAATTCTAACATGTTTTTTAAAACCCATGGTGGTTTCCCTGTTTCTCATCTTAGCTTTGATGATTTTATAATCTTCTACGATCTCTTCAACATGTTAAAACTATTAAGAATCTCTTAAATGATTTTGGCAAAGTTAGTGGTCTCTTTCTCAATGAAAGAAAATGTTGTTTTATCCTCACTAAGATTCCTACCAATAGACTCAATCAAATCTCGAATTACTAATTTTAAGCAAAATCAACTTCCCATTAATTATCTCGGGGCTCCACTTTTTAAAGGGCATAAAAGATCTCATCTTTTTGATGACCTTATTCAGAAAATATCTAATTAGTTTGGGAATTTCATTTACTCTCTTTCGGTGGTAGGCTAACCTTGATTGAGAGCACTCTTAATTCCATGCCTTTATATCTCATCCAAACCATTATGCCGACCATTTCTATCATCAACAGAATTGAGCGTCTCCTAAACAAATTTTTCTGGGGCTCCAATACCTCCTCTAAAGAATGCATTGGACCTCTTGGTTTTAAAAGTTGTGGCACTTTTTGATGAAGGTGGTCTTGGTTGTAATCCATAAAAGAAGCTATCAATGCCTTTTCCTACAAACTCTGGTAGAATTTTAGGAGTAATCATAGTCTTTGGGCTAATTTCATGATTGCTAAATATTGCCAGGGTAAGCACCCCCTCATTTGTCCCTTTAAAGTTGATTCTCCTGGGAAAGACTTTGTTCTCAAATGGGATCTGAATCCTTAATTTTTGGGGCATTAACTCGGCACTTCTTTCTTTTGGCAAGATAACTAGAGTGGCGGTGGATCCATTGATGACTTACTCTCCACCCATTCCACTGCTGCTTTTAGAGTAAACTCTTTCTAGCATAACAACAAGTGGAACAACAGTAAGCTTGCTGATTTTATCCCTTTTACTTTCTTGAATATGGTTTCTACTATTCCTATCACTCCAAACAATCAAGACCAGATTCTCTTTAAGCTCTCACATAATGGTGATTTAAACCTCAAAAATGTGTGGCTCCACATTAAAGATACTCATGATTCCTCCTATGTGTTCTCCAAACTTTGGAATAATAATATCCCTTCTTCTTATTTTGTTCTTACTTAGCATATTCTAAAAAATTTTATCCCTGTTGATTCCTTATTGTGGGGAAAAGGGTTCCATTTACCCTCTAAATGTCAATGTTGTTTCCATTTTGAGAATGTTAATCATGTTTTGTTAATGGGGCCATTGCTTCTAAACTTTGGATTTGTATGATATGATGATCTTTTAACACTATCAATTTCAATGGCTCTCTTACTTTATATCAACTTCTTGAAGTCTATTTTGATAATACTATTAAAGGTCACATTAAAGTCATCACTACTATCACTCTTATCTGGTTCATATGGATGGAAATGATGCAAAACATCGGGATCCCTATGAACCACGTGAGGATTATTGCTAGAACTAAAAACAAAATTCTTGACTTGTTTAAAGCCAATCTCATTCATAACAGATAATTCAAAGGCTGTAAATTTATGGCCAATAAACTGGGCTTTAACTTACCGGACCAACCTTACTGTCGAAATGACAAGATTGTTTATTGGAAAAAACCTCTGGACCATATTATTAAAATTAATATTGATGGCGCTGTCTCTCATAATGGCTCTGGTTGTGGTGGCATTTTTAGGAACTCTAAGGGTATAGTACTATGCTTTTGCTTTTCCCCTTATTTCCTTCATTGTCCCATTTATTGAGCTTATGGCAATCTACAAACCTCTTGAGATTTGCCTCCAAAATGGCTAGCTCAATATTTGGATTGAGGTGGATGCTCTTCTGCTGGTTGATCTTTTGACTTCCACCAAAATGAGCAACACTGAATTGTACTACCTCCTCAAGCAAACTAGAGCTCTTCTTTCACAACTGAATTTTAATATCTCTCATGTTTGGCATGAAGGAAATGCTTGTGCTGACTATCTTGCCAATCTGGGTGCTAGATTAGATGGTATCATCCTCTTTGATCAACTCACCTTACCCAAACACTTGCGGGTGGTTAACTAGACAAGGTTTCCTTATCTAACTTAATCTAACATTTAGATGTATACTATCCATTCATCTTTAACTGTATGATGCCTCTTTATTTTATGGCTTCGCTTCTTTTGGTGTCTTTTGTGGATGCTTCACATGGATATTACTTGCTGTCTTAATCTCTGTGCCATGATTTGGTGTTTTAATAGCTTCTCCTTTATTTGGAAGCTCTCTATTTTTGACATTTACATTGATAAAGGGCTGTTGTTGAGCTATGTGCATACTAATACTCTCCATTGCAATTTTGTTGAGCTATGTGTCAGTTGCTATTGGTTTTATAACACCAATCATATTTGGGATTTTAATATCAGTGCTGCCTTCTTTCCTAATCCTAGGGGGCTTAATCATTGCTAGATGGAGATATTTATTTTGATGGGTTTAGCCATTGCCATTAATTCCTGTAACTTGCTGTTTCTCAAATATATTACTTCTTGGAGCATCTTAGTTACCTATGTTGTTTCTATGCATTGTATTAGTGTTCATTATGCTGGTAGAAATATTTATTTTGATGATTTATTGTTAGGTTTTTAGATTTTAGCTGATAATGACTGGAATCTGGAACCCATTCAACATGCTCTCTTTGGAAACCATTTTCTGATTCAGCAAGGTCCCTTTGCTGGGATCTTGTTGTGGGAGGCTTTCCCCCTTTTTTTCCACCAGCCAAGGTTTTTTTTGCGTGTTTTCTGGCTGTCGACACTCCTTACCCCTTATGCTAGACTTATTATTGTGCAGAACTTTGATATTACTTCTTGGTTATCCTTTTATGCTTCTTTTACTTTGCCTGGGTGGAATCTTTGGCATTCTGTTGTTTCTTTCTACACTATTTATTTTTTGCACTGGATGGAGTTTCTTCAGATTGATTTTGGCTGTTTTGTTTGGCAGATCCATTTTGTGCAAAATGTTTCTGAGATTGGGTCTTTGGTCAATCTCTTTTATTGCTCTTGTCTGGAGAGCATTTGTTTTTTGCTGGCCATTTTCTCTTGCTCCTGCAGAATGGGTTTTCATGTTTTCCTCTTTTGGTTTTACTTTGTTTTTCTCTCATTCTGGGCCTTGCTGCTAGACTATATATTCTAATTTGGAAAGGTCTTGTTATTCCTTTCAATGCTAGTCATTGGTTTTTTGGGACCTCTTTCCAGATTATTATCTTTGTGACTTATGGATGTTCTTTGATTCTCGATTTTCCAACTGTTTGTGTTACTATCAGCTGGGCTATTTTTGATCACACATCTACTTTTTCCTTTGGTCAACTTGTTGGTATATCCTTTCTTAGTTGTTGGCTGAAATGGACCCTTGAGGCTACTATCAATCTTGCTATTTCTGGACTTGTCTCCCATGCTCAGCAGGTTTGGAGTTACTTAATGGATTTTCATTCTGCCTTTGCTGAGGTTGTGGGTACTACTGTTTACTTTGGTGGGAATTACTTGAACTCACTCATTCTCTATTTTATACCTTTGTTCTTAAAGATTGCTTTTCTTAATGGGTGTAAAAATTGTAACAATGTCTCCACTGTTGGTTTTTGGAATTTTGAGTATCTTGCCCTGCAAGTTTTCTTTATTTTCTTCTTTGCCTTTACATACATCTGCTATTGGTCTTCTTTGTTGGTTTCCTCAGATGCTATGATGGGAACAAGCAAATCTTGAAGATCACTCTTCTATCCTGCTTGAACTTAATCAATGGTTTATCTTATATGCATAATTGGGTTTTTGGCCAACCTCGGTTAGTTATTATATTTGGATTTTAGGGTCCTTTGTCCAGCAGGTTGTTTTTATGGTTATTATTTGTTTCTTGCCTTCGCCTCTAAATGTCTTTGTTGTTGTCAGCTGGGCAACTGTTGATTTCTCCTGCTGCTATTTTTTCCCATTTGGTGCTGTTAAAATTATGTAGATCCCTGTGTTTATACATCTAATTATTTGGATCTTTATATATGCTCTATTTACTCTGAATGGGTGGACTTTTAGCCAGCTTGTTGGTAATTACTGTCTTGATCTATTAATACTCTAATTGCTATTTCTGGGGTTTTGGTTTGTTTTGCTCAGCAAGCCTCTATACATCAAATTTGCCATTCTGATTGTTTTTGGTCATTGGTGTCTGGATTGCTGCATTTCTGATCCATGTTTTATGCTCTATCTACTTGGTTACTATCTATTGCAGTGTATACACTGATTGAGTGGTTATATGACCATCTTGCTGTCCCTTGCTGTCTTGGTTGCTGCTGTCTTGGCTATTTTTTGTATTGGTTATCTGCTATCTTATTTTTTCTGGATTCCAATGTTGACCCTCATTTGAATCCCCTTTTGGATTTATCCTCTGGTGGGTTCTAATGTTGCATTCTGCTTATCTGGGTTGGCTTTCTCGAGTCTTGCTATTTATGTCTACTTTTCTTTTCGAGAATGTGATCTACATTTCGCCGCTATTTCTTTTCCCACTGTCTTAGTTTTGTCGCTATCTCCTTGGAATGCAATGTCTATTCTAATGTGGTACAATGGATTTGTCGCCTTTCTCTTGCTTATTTGTTGATCTGATTACCGATTCTTTGTCCAGGTTTAGAACTGTATTTTATGTCTTTATTTGATGTTGTTTTTGTATTTATCGCTTCCTTACAATTGTTTTTTTCCTACTACTGATATGGATATTAGTAAGGAATTTATTCACATCTGCATTCATTATTATGATTGTGCTCATTTTCTGACCTTACCCTAGTTACTAAAGATTCATATATATATCATATGTTTGGAATGATATTATTTATGGGTTCATCGACTTTTAAAGGATTTATTGTCTTCTTTGTTTTCTTGTGGATGGTTTTTATGCTGGCCTTTTTCATATGTATAAGTATCCTCATGTCAGGGTGACTATATTGATGATTCTTTTCCTTCATGGGACCACTTATATTTGGCCTCAATTTCCTCCCTATATTACATATAGTTTTGTTTGGTTTGCGTGTAATAAAGCCCATAAGACTTTCAACAATTTGCTTTCTCACAGTTTGTTGGCTATGATGGCTATGATGATTTCACTCCCTTTTGGTTTGGTAGTAGCTCTTGTGATGTAACCCTTTTGCTGAAGTTTGGATGCTCATATTTGCATCTGCCCCAACTTGGTGTGACTGAGCTTGAGCCTTCCCTATCACAACTCCTTACTATCATTCTCAGATTATGATATTTTCAACTATCATTTTGTCTCAGATACCTTAATCTAATTTCTTTTGTCTACATCTTTTCGTGTGCTTCTCTCTTATCTTATTGCAGGTTTTCTCCACAGTGTCATGCATTCTCAAGTCCTGCAGAGCATTGGCCCTAATCGCCTTTTGCTTATTTTGTTAATCTATTTGTATCTTTTGATTACTTTTATGTCTTCTTTTGCTTTTGGTTGTACTTAGATAGGGGATTTACTCCTTAGGCTGATTGTATCTCTTTGAGCAGTAGTTCTGGAGTTTATCCCCTTTAAGGACCTTATATCCCACTTTTTGTGGCAACAAAATACCCCTTACATGGGATTTCCCCAAAAAAAAAAAACCCTAAACCCTCAAAATCATAAACCCTATAGCCAAAACATAACATGCTAAACTTTAAACCCTAAACCCTAAACCCTAACCCTAACCCTAACCCTAAACTTAAACCATAAATAGTAAACCCTAAACCCTAAAACCCTAAACCTTAAACTCTAAACCCTAAACCCTAAAAACCCTAAACCCTAAAGCCTAAACCCTAACTAACCCTAAACCCTAAACCTTGTGCTATTCCTAAACCTTAAACCCAAAACACTAAACCATAAACCCTCAAAACCCTAAACCTTAAAGCCTAAACCCTAAACCCTAAATAATAAACTAACCCTAAACCCTTAACCCTAAACACTAAACCCTAAGCCCTAAACCTAAACCTAAAAATAAAATAAAATAAAAATAAAAATAAACTAAAATAAAATAAATAAAAACCTAAACTAAACTAAAAAATAAAATAAACCTAAGAAAATAAATAAAATAAAATAAACCTAAAATGAAAAGCTAAAATCAATACTAAACGTAAGTAAATATAAATAAACATAAAATAAAATAAATAAAACTAAATAAAACCTAAACCTAAAAATAAACCTAAAAAATAAATAAAAATAAAACCTAACCTAAACTAAAAAAAACTAAACCTAAAATAAAAAAATAAAAAAAAAAAACCTAAACTAAACTAAAAATAAACTAAATAAATAAATAAACCAAACCTAAACCTAAAAAAAAACTAAACCTAAACCCTAAACTAAATAAAGAAAAATAAACTAAACTAAACATAAACCTAAACTAAAAAATAAAACCTAAAATAATCCTAAAATAAAACCTAAACCTAAACTTAAAAATTAAAATATAAACCTAAACCTAAACCTAAAAATAAAAAATAAAACCTAAACTAACAAATTAGATGAAAATAGAACTAAATTAAAAAATAAGCATAAACCAAAACCTAAACCTAAAAAATAAACTAAATTAAAAACCTAAACTCAAATAAATAAACTAAACTAAATAAAAGAAAAAAAATAAACCTAAATACAAATAAAATAATAAAATAAACTAATGTAAATAAAAAATAAACTTAATAAACCTAAAACTACATGTTTACTTAATTTAAAAAAAAACCTTAAACTGTCAACCCTGAATCCTAAAACTAACCCTAAACACTAAACCCTAAACCTATAACTCTAATCCCTAAACCCTATACTAAACCCTAAAACCTAGCTAAACTAACCATAAACCTTAAGCTAAAACCCTAAACACTAAACTAAACCCTAAACCTTAAACTCTAAAAACTAAACATAAATCCTAAATCCTAAACCTAAACTTAAACCCAACCAAATAAAACTATAAACTAAACCCTATAAACTATAAACCCTAAAGCCTAAAGAAACCTAAACTAACCTAAACTAAGTTAACTAAACCCTAAACCCTAAACCCTCAAAACCTTAAACCCTAAAGCCAAAACACAGAATGCTAAACCCTAAACCCTAACCCTAACACTAAACATTAAACCATAAGCTCTAAACCCTAAAGACTAAAATCCTAAATACTAAACTTTAAACCCTAAACCCTAAAAACCCTAAACCCTAAATCCTAAACTAAATAATAAACCCTAAGCCCAAAACACTAAACCTTGAATCCTAAAACCCTGAACCCTAAAATCCATAAACCCTAAATCCTAAAGCTTAAACCATAAACTAAACCTAAACCCTAAGCTAACCTTAAACCCTCAAAATCATAAACCCTAAAGCCAAAACACAAAATGCTAAATCTTAAACCTAAACCATAAACCCTAACCCTAAACCTAAACCTAAATAAATCATAAACCCTAAACCCTAAAACCTAAACCCTAAACTAAACCCTAAACCCTAAAAAAACCTAAACCTCTAAACCCTAAACCAACCCTAACCTAAACCATAAACCCTAAGCTAATCCTAAACCTTAAACCCGAAACACTAAACCTTAAACCCTCAAAATCATAAACCTTAAAGCCTAAACCCTAAACCCTAAATAATAAACTGACCCTAAATCATTAACCCTAAACCCTAAACCCTAAGCCCTAAACCTAAACCAAAAACCTAAACCTAAACCTAAAAATAAAATAAACTAAAATAAAATATATAAAAATTTAAACTAAACTAAAAAATAAAATAAATCTAAGAATAAAAACCTAGCTAAAATGAAAACTAAACATAAAATAAAAATAAAATAAAATAAGATAAAAACTAAATAAAAATGTAAACCTAAAAAATAAACCTAAAAATAAAACATTAAAATAAGTAAAAAAGAAAACCTAATCCCTAAACTAAAAAAAACTAAACCTAAAATACAAATAAAATAAATAAAATAAAATAAACCTAAACATAAACTAAAATAAACTAAACTAAAAGAAATAAAACCTAAACCTAAACCTAAACTAAATAAAATATAATAAACTAAAAACAAACCTAAACCTAAACTTAAAAAATAAAACCTAAAAATAAACCTAAAATAAAAATTTAAATCTTAAACCTAAAAAAGCAAAATAAAAACCTAAACCTAAACCTAAAAATGAAAATAAAACCTAAACCTAAAAAATAAATTAAAAATAAAACTCAACTAAAAAATAAACCTAAACCTAAACCTAAACTTAAAAAATAAATTAAAATAAAAAACCTAAACTAAATAAATAAACATAAAATAAATAAACTATATTAAATAAAGATAAAAAATAAACCTAAAAAAATATAAATAATAAAATAAAATAAAATAAATAAAAAATAAATTAAAAAAACCTAAACCTACAGATTTAATAATTTTTAAAATAATACTAAACCCAAAACCATAAACCATAAAACTAACCCTAAACCCTAAAACCTAAACCTACATCACTAAACCTAGAACCATAAAACCTAAATCCTAAATCCTAAACCCTAAACCCTAAACCCTAAACCCTAAATAATAAACTAACCTTAAACCCTAAACCCTAAACTTAAGCCCTCAACCCTAAACCCTAAACCTTAAGCCCTAAACCCTAAACCCTAACCCTAACCCTAAACCTTAAACACTAAACCCTAAACACTAAAACCCTAAACCTAAAACCCTAAACTAACCTTAAACCCTAAACACTAAACCCTGAACCCTAACAACCCTAAACCCTAAAGCCTAAAGCCTATACCCTAAACTAACCCTAAACCCTCAAAACCCTAAACCCTAAAGCCTAAACACTAAACCCTAAACCTAACCTTAAACCCTAAACCATAAAACTCTAAACTATAAAACCTTAAACCCTAAAAACCTAAAATTCTAAACCTAAACTAAATAAACCTAGTAATAAAATAAATAAAAAACCTAAACATAAATAAAATAATAAAATAAAATGAATTAAAAACCTAAATTTAAACTTAAATCTAAACCTAAAAATAAAGTAAAATAAAAAATAAAATAAAGTAAAATTAAATAAATAAATACCTAAACTAAATAAAAAAAGAAAATTAACCTAAGAATAAAAAACTTAAATAAAATAAAAACTAAATGTAAAATAAAAAATAAACCTAAAATAAAATAAAATAAGAACAACATAAAAACCTAAACCTAATAAATAAACTTGAAAATAAAACTCAAAAATAAATAAAAAATAAAATCTAAACCCTAAACTAAAAAAAAATCTAAACCAAAAATAAAATAAAATAAATAAAATAAAATAAACCTAAACCTAAAACTAAAATAAACTAAACTAAAATAAATAATACCTAAACCTAAACTAAATTGATGATAATTCCATGTCAAGGATGTGGAGAGAGATCCACTAGGGGATCACACATGCATTGGATACATATGTGAGGGTCTGTCGAGGGCATAGAAGAAAATTTGTTGGGATAAGGTTTGAATTTGATTTGATTATATGATTTTTGGAAAAAAGATCCACTAGGGATAAGAACCAATAATCCACCCGGGATTAAGATCAAATTGACTTTAATTTGTTTTATTTTAATTATTGTGGAGGCATATCTACTAGAGATATGGGCTTGAGTCCACTAGGGATTGAGAAGATGAAACTTCTATGAGGGAAGCAGGTTTGGGCTATCTGCTGGGGAATGGGATTTGAGTTTGATTTCATATATTTTTTTGGGAATGTATCTGCTAGGAATAAGAGTTTGGTTGGATTTCATTGATTTAGACTCTACGGGAGTTGGTTTAATTTGGCTCCACTTGGAGGTTGGTTTTGAATTAATTTGTTTGCTTGACTTATTTATATATTATTTGGGGCTCCACTGTAGAAGGGTGTGATTTAACTCACCGGGAAAATTAGATTGGGTTTAATTTACTGAGTTAATGTATGGACCCTATCGGTATGGATCCCGAAGGGGCTATATCATCCCTACTCAAAATAAATCCAAAGGCATAATCTACTGACTGTGTGGTAGAGCTAGCTAACCTAAGGGGTTGCCTTTTAGTGTGTAATGACTATGCCAAGAAATTGACATAGCATACTTACATCTTCCAAAGTGAGGAACAACTATTGGGGTGACCTGTTGGATGCACAGCAAATTGAACTAACCTGGGGCGACTACTGATTGAATTCCACTTAGGACTTATGTCAACTCAAAAGTAGTCAGGATTAATTTTATCTTAATTTCATTTGATTTGATATGGTTTGTTTGATTTAGTTTGATTTTCAATTGAGGTCAAATTTATTAGATATAATTTATGGACCATGTCGGTGTGGGATGGACCCACTGAGAAGGGGCTATATCGAACTTGTCCTATCTCAAATTTACAAATTCAAAGGGATAGTCTACTGGTCGTGGGGTAGAGCTAGCCAACCTAAGGGGTTGCCTTTCGGTGTGCAACGATTGTGCTAGGAAGAAGGCATAACAGACTTACATCTTTTAAAGCAGGGGATAATCGTTGGGGTGACCTGTTGGTAGCATAACAAATCAAACCCAACATAAGGGTGACTACTGAGTGAATGTCGCTTGAGACTTATATCAGCTCATGAGTAGTCAAGGAATTCTTATAGGGAGCTTTGCCGATACTAGCCTAAAGTAGGATGATAGTTTGGAAAAAGGTATCACTATGGGTGTCCTCCTAATCAACAAGTGAATATATATTCTATTTATATGTTTGTGTGGACCTTGTTGGTGTGTGAGGGACCACACTGAGAAGGGGCTATGTCAGCCTTGAACTATCTAAGATTTACTAGACCAAGGGAGAATTTGCACATCCACAAAACAAATTCTCCAATCATAGGGGCGGTTATCAAAAAGGGGAACTTTCCAATTTGACAGTAACCCGGGTAGTGTCTAAATGGGGTCGCAAAGGCTGTAATCTAAATATAGTGCCCATAGGGGAGGTGATAGGGCGTATCCTTAGAAAAGAAAGCCTATTGGTGTATGGTGGCTAACTCAAGGAGAAATCATAGCAAATTTACATCTGCCATGAGTGGTATATCTTAAGGTGCGAGAACCAACCAACCTAAGGTGTATCCGTCAGCATGAGTGGTGCATCCATCAGCATAGTGAGAACTAACCAACCTAAGGTGCTCGTCGGTGTGCAACGATCAATTTAGAAAGAAAGCTTGTAGGCTTGCAACTTTCTAAGAAGAACTGATCATCAAGATAGTCTATAGTCTATAAGACAGATGCTATCTCACCTAGAGTGACTATTAAGCGAGGAGCCCCGAGGAAGGACTGGACGTAGACTTAAAGTAGCCAAGAGGGAAGGAACCACTAGAAGACTTATTCTGAACCTAAAATATACCGACCGCAACATAAGGCTAATCCAAGAAGAAAGTGTAGTAGACTCACATCCTCTTAAACAAATCCAACATAAGGTAGCTTATCGGCCACGCACTAAGGCCTATCAAACTAACAAGGTGCTCGTCAGTGTGTAGTGGCCAAGTAAGGAAGGAAATCATAGTAGATTTACATCCTCCAAAGAAGAAGAATCGGGTGACACACTAGCGTGGTAGCGTGTTAGCGACCTGAGCGCATACTTAGTGAGTGCTACTAAAGATGTGTTATTTTTATATGTTTGTGTGTAGTTTATTTTGTGTTAATGAAGGATAGGATGCCATTCGATTCTTTACACTTACCCTAAACACATCATGGCGATTAAACAAGAATACTTTCAACATGGAAGAGATTGAATTCGAAATGAAATTTTCATTAATGATAATTATTTTCAAACATGATTTATAATATTTCTTTAAGTAGAGTGCATTGATTGGAAGAATTGGGTGCCCTCTCTCGTGATTAATAAGTTGATAAGTTCCTCCTTGGTAGGCCTTCTCTATGGTAAAAGGGCCTTCCCAAGTGGGTTCAAACTTGCCTCCCATCTTATGATGGGCAACAATCGGTCTCCTTATAACTAAAATAAGCTCTCCTACTTGAAAAGCTATAGGATGGACCAAACTTTTGTGAGCTTAAATCATTTTGTGCAACTCGAGATTTTGGGATGCCCGCAAGAATCTCTCCCCCAAACTTTCGAGCTCTTATAACCATAACTTGGTGTTCTGCTCTGTTGTGATCTTGCTACCTAAAGCTATCCTTAATGATGGGAGTTGGACTTATAATGGTAGAATGGATTCAAACCCATACACTAAGGAGAAACGAGTAGACTGAGTTGGAGTTCTATATGTGGTACGGTAGGCCCACAAGGCTTCAACTAATTGCTCATGCCATTATAGCTTATTGTTGTTGAGTGTCTTCTTCAACATTTGGATGAGAGCTTTATTGAAGGCTTCTGCTAAGCCGTTTGCCCTCGGGTAGTTGATGTTAGAATATCTCAAATCTATGCTATATCTCCCAGCAAAGTTGTTGATCTCGATGCTCTTGAATGTAATACTATTATCAGATATAATTCATTGAGGCTCTCCAAACCTATATATGAAATGGTTACTAAAAACCTAGAGCACATGCTGAGTTGTGACCTCTTTGAGTAGAATCACCTTCACCCATTTGGAAAAGTAGTTAGTAGCAGCTAAGAGGAACTGATGACCCTTAGAAGAAGGAGGATCAATCGAATCCTCTATGTTGGAAGCCCAACACTTGAATAGCCATGAGGCCAATGTAGGATGTAGAATGTTGGGTGATTGGTGTAGGACCATAATGTGTATTTGATTTTGGTTGCATCGCCTAGCCGTATCCATGCAATCTTTGATCATCGATGGCCAGTAGTATCCTAGTCACTTGATTTTGGCATTCATCTTCAGACCCGATTAATTGGCTCCACATAATTCAGAGTGTATCTCGGTCATGATCTTATGGTCTTCGTGCTTGTCTAAACAACAAAATCACATATGATTGAAAGACCGCCGGTACAAGACACCATCCACAAGAGTGTAGGAAAGTGCTCTCTGCTTTATCTGATGGGCTTGAGACTTCTCTTGAGGTAGTTTTCCTTTATTTAGGTAATCCATGAATGGTTGCCTCCAATCTAACTCCTCGTCCTTCTTGGCAATGGCAACCTCCCCTTCAAGGGAGTACTTTTTGATGAGTTCAATATCAATAAGGGCTAATACTTTGTCTTTTTTGGAACTTTATTGATATGGACTCATCATCCGAACATGCAAACTCCTTGGCATGCTTGGCTAAAGAATACACTATGGTGTTCTCTCCTCAAGGAATCTTATAAAAGGTAACCTCTGGGATTTGGGCCAATACCTTGTATGTACTTGTGGTATGGAGCTTGGGCTTTAAAATCTTATAGGATCCAGTAATTTGGTTGATGACTAGCTGAGAATCCCTGAAGATGTTGATGTTCTAGATGCTTAGAGTAATGACTAACTCTAGATCGGCAATCAGAGCCTCATATTCGGCTTAATTGTTGGTGCAATGATTGGACAGATGATATGAGAATCTCATCACATCATGGTCTGAAGTTACGATAACTATTCTTACCCCTGCCTTTCTTAGAATAGTAGATCGTGGTTCTTCTCCTCTTTCAGAAGAAGCCAAACCATCAAAGTACATCTCCCAGTGGTGAATGGTAGTATCTCATAACTTCATGATTTATTCATCGGGAGATCATCACTAAGCAGAGAGTTAGCAAGAAGTGGGTGTGCTACTAATAAATCTTCTAGCACTTGTCCTTTCACCGCATAGAGGGGTACGAAGGTAATGTTAAACTATGAGAAGATCATGGACTATCATGCCAACCGTCTGGATAACATTGACTGTGTCATGACATACTGTAGTGGATTGATCCTAGAGATTAAGTTCACCTTATTAGGAAGCATGTAGTGATGTAGCTTTTGTGATGCAAAGATTAAAGCTAAGAAATATTTCTTAATGAGTGGATAATTAGCCTCAACAGGGATTAGATAATGGCTGAGGTAGTAGAGTGCATTTTCCTTCCCTTCATCATTTGCTTGGGGCAACAAAGCACCAAGGGAGTCATCTAAGGCAGCAATGTAAAGTATGAGCAGCTTGCCTAGGATAGGGGCTGCTAGAATCGATGGCGTCATCTGGTAATGCTTGATGTCTTCAAAGGCATGCTCACACTTGTCGTCCCACTTGAACTTGACATCCATTTTTACAATCCTTGAGAATGGATGACATCTTCTCGATAGGTTGGATATAAAGCATCTTAGATATGCCAACCACCCTTAGAATTATCTGAGTAGAGTTAAACTTTTAGTGGGTGTCATTTCTAATATCGCCTTGATAATCTACGAATCAATTTTGATTCCCTAGTGTCAGACAACAAACCCAAAGAATTTCCCTGAAGTTACTCCGAATGCACACTTTATGTGGTTCATTTTCAGGTTAAATTATCTTAACTGTTTGAAAACTACTCTCAAGTCAAAGAGATGGTCTTCCTTTTCTTTACTTTCAACCATGAGATCATCGACATGGCACTCGACTTGATGATGAATGAGTTCATCGAAGATTCGAGTCATAGCTCGCTGATATGTAGCACCAGCATTTTTAAGGCTGAAAGGCATGACCTTATAGCAATAGATTTCGATCGAGGTTATAAAAGCATTGTTTCTTTCATCTTCGGAGGCCATCTTTATTTGGCTATGTCTAGATGAGCCATCTATGAAAGAGAAGACTACATGTAATGAGGCAATGTCCACCATCAGCTCCAAGATTGGTAGTGAAAATTTGACTTTTGGACATGCTTTATTCAAATCCCTAAAATTGATGCATATGTGAATTTGGCCATACTTTTTCTTAACTAGGATGACGTTGGCTAACCAAGTATGGTATTTTTCTTCCTAAATGAAGCCAACATCAATCAGTGTCTTAACATCATAAATTACCTGTTGGTTTATATTTAATCGCATGCATTCAGGAGCTTGCTTAATAAGGTTAGCAGTAGGCTCTATTACTAGTTTATGGACCCTGCGTAGGAGCCAATCCATGCATCTCTTCATAACCCAATGTAAAGCAGTCCTTAAACTTAGTCAATAGCCTAACTATGTCATTGGTTTCAATTTCATTCAACAAATAACCATTGTATGTCAAGCGTGGATCTTCTTCAATTCCTAAGTTTATTTCCATGAGCTCATCGATGGTTGACTTGATCTCTTCTTTGAATTCTGGCGGTGCATCTTTGACCTCAAAATCATTTGGATCATCTAAATTTCTAAGCACGCTCCTCATAAGTTAATATGATTTGAAAAGAACCTATCGATTCCAAATGATTGGTGATGACAAAATCATGTCATCATCGACCGACCCACTATATGAATCTAGTCACATGATTGAGAGCTTTTGAGTTTGTTATTCCATATTCTTTCTAGGTAGTCTGATCTATGCTTTGTCTAAGTATGTGAGATTAACCCTTTCTTTTCTAATTTATGAACACAAGGCAAGTACCAATCAAAAGGTAATTCTATTAAATCTTTATATGAATCATCCTTAAGTTCTACATCAACTTACTGACATGAGGATGATGCTCCTAAAAAGAACCTTTGAGCCTTCACACCTGTGGATGACTTAGGAACTTCCTTAACTACCAAACCCTCAGCTTTTTGAGAGGAAAGTGGGATTAGAGCTAAGGTTCCCAACTGATGCCTAACTGTTTCACATATAGACGTGGATACGCTTATGCTTTGCTTTGGAACCCGATCTTCATCATTATCTGGCTCAAGTGTCACCTCCAAGGGAATGTACTGCTGAGAAGTGCTGGCTGGTGTGCTAACCATATAAGACTCATCCTATTAACTAGATTTTATGTCTATATGGATAGCAGGTGTATTCCTAGTAGACATATTTGGCGTGATACCAATCAAACGCAACACCTAACAGACTGCTAATGAAAAGGCTGAAGAGGAGTGCATTACTACCACCGGTGTTGAAACAATTAGCTCTAATGTGTGTAATGTGCTATCGTGGGTTCCCACTGCCAACAAAGATCTTGAAAGATGGTGGCACAAAACCCTCAATAAAATAAAAAGCTAAATAAAAACCTGAACTAAAAAAAAAACCTAAAGCAAAAATCTAAACCCTAAACCTAAAATAAATAAAATGAAATAAACTTAAACTTAAACTAAAATAAATCAACCCTAAACCTAAACCCTAAACTAAATAAATAAAATAAACTAAAAATAAATCAAAACCTAAACTATAATAACCCTAAAATAAAAACCTAAAACCTAAACCTAAAAAAGTAAAATAAAAATCCAAACATACACCAAAAAATAAAAAATAAAACTTAAACCTAAAAAATAAAATAAAAATAAACCTAAAAAAAATAAACATAAACCTAAACCTAAACCTAAAAATTAAACTAAAATACAAAAACCTAAACTAAAATAAAAAAACTAAACTAAATAATAATAAAAAATAAAATAAACTAAAATAAATACAAGATAAACTAAATAAACTAAAATACTTAATATTTTTTAAAAAAAAATCCTAAACCCTAAACCATAAACCATAAACCCTAAATAAACCTAAAAAACTCTAAACCCCAAACCCTAAAATTCTAAACCCTAAACCCTAAACTAAACCTAACCCCTAAACCCTAAACCCTAAACTAGCCTAAACCTAAGCTAATTAAACATAAATAAACTAACAAAATAAAATAAACTAAAAATAAACCCAAACTAAACTAAAAATAAAACATAAAAATAAACTTAAAACAAAAACCTATAACCTTAACGTAAAAAAATAAAATAAAAACCTAAACCTAAACCTAACAATAAAAAATAAAACCTAAACTTAAAAAATAAAATAAATATAAAACTAAACTAAATAATAAACCTAAACTTATAAAATAAACTAAAATAAATAACCTAAACTAAAATAAATAAACCTACAATAAATAATCTAAACTAAATAAAAATAAAGATAAACATAAATCAAAATAAAAAAATTCAATAAATTAAATAAATAAAAAATAAACTAACTAAACCTACTAAAATAAAAAAAAAAAAAAAATCCAAAAACCATATCCCTAAACCCTAAACCTAACACTAAACCCTAAATTCTAAACCTTAAAACCCGCAACCCTAAATCCTAAACCTTGAGCCCTAAACCCTAAACCCTAAAACTATAAACCCTAAACCCTAAACAATAAACTAACCCTAAACCATAAACCCTAAACTAACCCTAAATCCTAAACCCTGAAACCTAAAAACCCTAAACCCTAAACCCTAAACCTTAAACCCTAAACCCTAAACCCTAAAAAACCATAAACCTTAATCCCTAAACCCTAAACCTAAACCCTAAACTAACCCTAAATAAAACCTAAAAAGAAATAAACCTAAACCTAAACCCTAAAACTAAAAAACCATAAACCCCAAAGCCTAAACACTAAACCCTAAATATTAAACCCTAAACCCTAAAATCATAAATACCTATACCTTAACCTAAACTAAATAAAACCTAAAAATAAAATAAATTAAAAATCATAAACCTAAATAATATAAAAAAATAAAATAAAATTAAACATAAATTAAAACCTTAAAATAAAATAAAATAAAGTAATAAAAATAAACTAAACCAAAATAAATAAATACCTAAATTAAATTAAAAAATCAAAATAAACCAAAGAATAAAAAACCAAAAAAAAAACAAAACCTAAAATAAAAATATAATAAACCTAAATTAAATAACTAAATAAAAATGTAAACCTAAAAATAACCTCAAAATAATAATAAATAAAACCTAAACCCTAAAGTAAAAAAAACCTAAACTTAAATTAAAATAAAATAAAATAATAAAATAAACCTAAACCTAAAGTAAATTAAACTAAACTAAAATAAATAAAACCTAAAGTAAACTAAAACCATAAATTTAATAAAATAAAATAAACTAAAAATAAACCTAAATCGAAACTAAAAAAATAAAACTTAAAAATAAACCTAAAATAAAACCATAAAACCTAAACCTAAAAAATAAAATATAAACCTAAACCTAAACCTATAAATAAAAATAAAACCTAAACATAAAAATTAAAATAAAAATAAAACTTAAACCATAACCTAATCGTAAACCTAAAAAATAATTTAAATTAAAAAACCTAAACTAAAATAAATAAACTAAACTAAATAAAAATAAAAAATAAACATGAATAAAAACAAAAAAATAAGATAAGCTAAATAAAAATATAAATTTGTTCTCTATTAAAAAAAACCAAAAACTCTAAAACCCTAAATTTAAACCCTAAACCTAAAACTAAATCCTAAATCCTAAACCCTAAACCCTAAACCTTAAACCCAAAAAAATCCTAAACCCAAAATCACAAACCCTAAAATGATACAAACCTAACCCTAAACTAAATAAAACCTAAAAATAAAATAAATAAATAAATCTAAACCAAAATAAAATAAAAACATAAACTAAAACATAAACCTAAACCTAAACCTTAAATGAAAATAAATAAATAAAACTAAACTAAAATAAAATTAATAATAACCTAAATAAAACTAAAAAATAAAAAACCTAAAGAAAATAAAAACTAAACCTAAAATAAAAATTAAACAAACCTAAAATAAAATAAAATTAAATTAAAATTAAATAAAACAATAAACATAAAAATAAAACCTATAAATAAATTAAAAAAACCAAACCCTAAACTAAAAAAAAACCTAAAATTAAACCTAAACTAAAATAAACTAAAACTAAAATAAATAAAACCTAAACTAGATAAAAATAAAATAAACTAAAAATAAACCTAAACCTAAACAAAAAAATCTAAACTAAAAAATAAAACCTAAACTAGAAACCTAATATCTAAACCTAAAAAAATAAAATAAAAACCTCAACCTACAAATAAAAAATAAAACCAAAACATAAAATATAAAATAAAAATAAAATTAAACTAAAAAATCAACCTAAACCTAAAAAATAAACTAAAATTAAAATCTAAACTAAAAAAATAAATATAAAAATAAACTAAATTAAATAAAAGTAAAATAAACCTAAACAATAAAAATAAAATAAACTAAAATTAAAAAATAAACTAAATAAACTTAATAAAATAAAATAATAATATAATAATAATAAAATAATAAACCCTAAACCCTAAAACTAACCAAACCTAAACTAAAACCTAAACCTAAACCCTAAAACCCTAAACCTAAACCCTAAAACCTAAAATAACCCTAAACCTAAAACCTAAAACCCTAAACCCTAAACCTAAAACCTAAACTAAATAAAACCTAACAATAAAATAAACAAAAAACCTAACCTAACTAAACTAAAAAAAATTAATAAATTAAACCTAAACTAAAAATCTAAACCTAAACCTAAACATAAACCAAAAAATAAAATAAAATAAAATAAATCAAAACTAAACTAAAATAAAATAAATAAAAATAAATAAAATAAACCTAAATATAATAAAAACTAAACCTAAAATAAAAATAAAATAAGCTTAAAATAAAATAAACTAAAAACTAAATAAAAAACTAAACCTAAAAAATTAACCTAAAAATATATAAAAAACAAAACTTAAACCCTAAACTAAAAAAAAACCTAAACCTAAAATAAACAAAATAAAATAAACCTATACCTAAACTAAAAAAACTAAAGAAAATTAAATAACTAAACCTAAAATAAACTAAACCTAAACCCTAAACTAAACAAAATAAAATAAACTAAAATTAAACCTAAAACTAAAAAATAAACCTAAAATAAACCTAAAATAAAACCTAAACCTAAACCTAAAAAATAAAATAAAATAAACCTAAACTAAACCTAAATAAAATAAATAAACAAAAAAATAAAATAAAATAAAAACTAAAAAAAATAAATAAAAAATACCTAAAAAAAACTAAAATAAATAAACCTAAAATAAATAAACTAAACTAATAAAAAATTAAAAAATAAACATAAATATAAATAAAAATAAATAAACTAAAATAAAAAAATAAACTAAACTAAAATAAAATAAAATAAACTAAACTAAAACTTAATCCTAAATAAAAATAATAAACCTAAAATAAATAAAAAATAACCTAAATAAACTAAATAAAAAATAAACCTAAACCTAAAAAATAATAAACCTAAAAATAAAAAAACCTAAACCTAAACCTAAAACTAAATCATAAATCTAAACCTAAACCCTAAATAAAAACCCTAAACTAACCCTAAACCTAAATAACCCTAAAAAAAACTAAACCTAAACCTAAAACCTAAACCCTAAACAATAAATAAACCCAAAAAAAATAAATCTAAAATAAAACCTAAAACCTAACCTAAAATAAAATAAAAATAATAACCTAAATAAATAAAAAATAAAAAAAAAACTAAAATTTAAAATAAAATAAAAATAAAACTAATAAAAAATAAACATAAACCTAAATAAAAAAAAAAAAAAAATAATAAAAAAATAAAAAAAACTAAATAATAAACCTAAAATAAATAAACTAAACTAAATAAAATAAAATAAACTAAAAACCTAAACTAAACCCTAAACTCTAAAAAAAACCCAAAACCTAAAAAACTCTAAACCTAAACTAAACCCAAACCCTAAACTAAAATAAACATAAAACCTAAACCTAAATAAAAAAACTAAACTAAACCTAAACTAAACCTAAAAATAATAAAAATAAAACTATAAACCCTAAACCTAAAACTATACCTAAACTAAAAAAAATAAATAAAATAAAAAATAAACCTAAAAAAATAAAATAAAATAAAATAATAAAATAAATAAAACCTAAATAAATAAAATAAAATAATAAAATAAATATAAAATAAAATAAAAATAAAATAAAATAAATAAAATTAATAAATAAAATAAAATAACAAACCTAAACCTAAACTAAAAAATAAATAAATAAAAAAAAATAAACTAAAATAAATAAACCAAAATAAAAACTAAACTAAATAAAATAAAATAAACCTAATAAAATATAAAAATAAAATAAATAAAATAAACCTAAACTCTAAATAAAATAAAATAAACTAAAAAATAACAAAACTAAACCTAAACCTAAACCTAAATAATCATAAATAAAAATAAACCTAATAAATAACCTAAACTAAATAAAAATAAATAAAATAAACCTAAACCCCAAAAAAATAAATAAACCTAAAACCTAAAAAAATAAAACTATGATAAAAAAATAAACCTAAAAAAAAAAACTAAAAAACCTAAAAAAAAACTAAATATAAACTAAAATAAAAATCCCACTAAACCTAAAAAAAAAATAAAATAATAACTTAAACTACAAAAAAACTAAAATATAACTAACCTAAAAAACTAAATAAATAAAGAAAAATGATAAAAAACTCTATTAAAAAAATAAACTAAACCCTAAAACTTAAACCCTAAACCTAAACCTAAACCTAAACCCTAAACCTAAACCACAAACCCTAAACCCTAAAAACCTAAATCTAAACCTAAACATAAACTAAAAGAAAACCTAAACTAAATAATAAAACTAAAAAACTTAAACTAACCTAAACCTAAACCTAACCCTAAACCAACTAAACTAAACCTAAAACCCTAAACTAAAACCTAAAACTAAACTAAAAACCTAAACCTAAAAAAACCCTAAAACTCTAAACCTAAACTTAAAACTAAACTAAACCTAAACCTAAAACCCTACTAACCCCCCTAAAAAACTCTAAACCTAAACTAAACCCTAAACCTAAACCCTAAACCCTAAACCCTAAACCTAAACCTAAAACTAAAACTAAAAATAAATAAATTAAAATAACTTAAACCTAAAACCTAAACTAAACCTAAAATGGATAAACCTAAAAAAAAAAACTAATAAATAAACTAAAAATCTAAATAAAAAAAATAAAAGCAAAAAAACCCTAAAATCAAAAAGATATCCCAAACCTAAACTCAAACCTAAAACCTAATGACAAATCTAAACCCTAAACTAAACTAAAACTAATTTAAACTAAACTAAAACTATCCTAAAAACTAAAAACTAAAAACTAAAGAAAAATAAATAAACTCCTAAAAAAAAAACCAAAAACTAAAACCTAACTAAAAAACCTAAACTAAACTAAACCCTAAAACCTAAACCTAAAAAACCCTAAACCCTAAACCCTAAAACCTAAAAACTAAACCTAAACCTAAACTCCTAAACCTAAAAAAACTTAAACCAAACTAAACCTAAACCCTCCCTAAACCTAAAACCTAAACTTAAACCTAAACTATAAACCTAAATTAAAATAAACTAAACTAAATAAAACCAAAAAAAAAACTTAAAATAAAATAAAATAAAAAAATAAAATAAAATAAAAACCTAAACTAAAACCTAAACCTAAACATAAACCTAAAACTAAAAAGAAAAAAACTAAACTAAAATAAAATAAATAAAAACCTAAATTAAACTAAAAAAAAAAAAAACCTAAATAAAATAAAAACTAAACCTAAAAAAAATAAACTTAAATAAAAAAAATATAAACTAAATAAAAATTGAAACAAAAATAAACCTAAAAATAGAACCTAAAAATGAATAAAAAATAAAAAATAAACCCTAAACCTAAAATATAATTAAAACAAATAGAAACCTAAACTAAAATTAATTAAATCTAAACCTAAACCTAAACATAAACCCTAAATAAATAAATTAAATTAAAATGTTAAACCTAAGCTAAAAATAAAAGCATAAAATAATCCTAAAATAAATAAAACCTAAACCTAAAATAAAAAAAAATCTAAACCTATATAAAAATAAAAACCTAACATAAAACTAAAAAATAAAATGAACTAAACTAAAATTAAAAAACTTAAACATAAACATAAATAAAATAAAATAAAATAAAACCTAAGCTAAAATAAATAAACAAACTAAATAATAATAAAATAAACCTAAACAAAAACCTAACTAAAATAAATAAAAAAAATAAAAAATAAACCTAAACCTCCTACTTAAAACCTAAACTAAACCCTAAACCCTAAACCTTAAACCCTAAACCCAAAACCTAAACCCTAAACCCTAAAATAAACCCTAAACTAAACCCTAAACCTAAATTAAACTCCTAAACCTAAAACCTAAACCTAAACTAAAAACCTAAAACCCTAAACCCTAAACCTAAACTAACCCTAACTAATTCAAAACCCTAAACCCTAAAACTTAAACCTAAACAACCTAAAATCCTAAACCTTAAACTAAAACCCCTAAACTCTAAACCTAAACTTAAAACCCTAAACCCTAAAACCTAAATAAACTTTAAATTAAACCCTAAATAAAATAAACCTAAGAAAATAAACTATAAACCTAAATCAAATATAAAACCTAAATAAATTTAAACCTATGAGTTTCTTAGATTAAAAAATAATAATAATAAACAAAATGCTAATAAATAAACCTAAATAAGATAAATCTAAACCTAAACCTAATCTATAAATAAACACTAAACCAAAATCTAAATCCTTATAAAACATAACCTGAAAAAATCCTAAACCCTAAATCTAAAATAAACTAAACCTAAATCAAAACTCAAAACCTAAACTTAAACACTAAACCCTAAACCAAAACCCTAAACCCTAAAACCTCCTAAACCCTAAACTCCTAAACCTACTCCCTAAACTCCCTAAACCTAAAACCCTAAACTTTAAACCCTAAACCCTAAAACTAAACCCTAAACCCTAAACTAAACCTAAACCCTAAACCCTAAATACTAAACCCTAAACCCCCAAACCTAAACCCTCCTAAAACCCTAAAAGCTAAAATTGAAACCTAAACTAAACCAAAAAAAAAAAATAAAATAAAATAAAATAAAAAAATAAAATAAAATAAAACCTAAACTAAAACCTAAACCTAAACTAAACCTAAACTAAAAGAAAACTAAACTAAAATAAAATAAATAAAACCTAAACTAAACTAAAAATAAAAAAAAACCTAAATAAAATAAAACTAAACCTAAAATAAAATAAACTTAAATAAAAAAAAAATTAAAACTAAATAAAATTGAAACAAAAAAATAAACCTAAAATAAAACCTAAAATGAATAAAAAATAAAAATTAAACCCTAAACTAAATAAAATAAAATTAAAATAAACAGAAACCTAAACTAAAATAAATTAAATCTAAACCTAAACCTAAACATAAACTTTAAATAAAATAAATTAAATTAAAAATAAAGCTAAACCTAAGCTAAAAAATAAAGCATAAAAATAATCCTAAAATAAAAACCTAAAACCTAAACCTAAAAAAATAAAATAAACCTAAAAAAAAAATAAAAATAAAACCTTAAAAAAAAATAAAATAAAATAGAACTAAACTAAAATAAAATTTAAACATAAACATAAATCTAAAAAATAAACTAAAATAAAAAAACCTAAGCTAAGATAAATAAATAAACAAACTAAATAATAAAAAATAAACCTAAACAAAATAAAATAAAATAAACTAAATAAAAATAAATAAATAAACCTAAACCTACTTTAAAAAAAAAACCCTAAACCCTAAACCTAAACTAAACCAAAACCCTAAACCCCCTAAAATTAACCCTAAACTAAACCTAAACCCTAAACAACCTAAGCTCCTAAACCCTAAACTATAAACCCTAAAACCCTAAACTAACCTCTTAACCTAAAACCCTAAACCCTAAACCCTAAAATTTAACCCTAACCTTAAACCCTAAACCCTAAACCCTAAAGCCTAAAACTAACCTAAAATCCTAAACCTAACCTAAACCTACATCCCTAAACCTAAACCTAAATCTTAAAACCCTAAACCCTAAACCTAAATAAACCTTAAACCTAAACCCTAAATAAATAAACTAAAAAAATAAACTATAAACCTAAACCTAAACTTATAAAACCTAAATAAATCTAAACATGAGTTTACTTAATTTAATAATAAAACAAAAAATGCTAACTCTAAACCTAAACCCTAAAGTAACCTAAACCCTAAACTAACCCTAAACTTACATCCATAAACCTAAACCTAAACCTTAAAACCTTAAACCCTAAACCCTAAATCCTTGATCCTAAAACCTACAACCCTAAACTAAATAAACCCAAAAAATAAACCATAAACCTAAACCTAAACCTATAAATAAAACCTAAATAAATTTAAATCTACGAGTTCACTTAATTTAAAAAATAATAATAAAAAATAAAAAATTAACCTAAAACCCAAACCCTAAACAACCTAAACCATGAACCCTAAACCTACACCCTAAACCCTAAAACCCTAAACTTAAAACCCTAAACCCTAAACCCTAAACCTAAACCTAAACCCTAAACCTAAACCCTAAACCTACAATCCTAAGCCCTAAACCCTAACCAAACCCTAAACCCTAAACCCTAAACCTTAAAACCTAAAAACCTAAACCTAAATAAAATAAAACCTAAAAATAAAATAAATCAAAAACCTAAACCTAAATAACATAAAAAATAATAAAAAATAAAAACCTAAACTAAAACCTAAACCTGAATAACCTAAACCTAAAAAAAATAAAATAAATAAAATCAAATTAAAGATAAACTAAAATAAATTAAATAGAAACCTAAACTAAACTAAAAAATAAAATAAACCTAAAAATAAAAAACCTAAATAAAATAAAAACTAAAGGTAAAATAAAAATAAAATAAATCTAAAATAAAATAAAATAAAAACTAAATAAAAACCTAAACCTAAAAAAAAACCTAAAAAAAAATAATAAAACTAAACCATAAACTTAAAAAAACTAAACCTAAAATAAAAAAATAAAATAAACCTAAACCTAAGCTAAAATAAACTAAACTAAAATAAATAAAACTTGAACCTAAACCTAGAATAAACTAAACCTAAACCCTAAACTAAATAAATTATAATAAACTAAAAAATAAGACCAAAAATTAAACCTAAAATAAAAAGCTAAAACCAAAACCTAAAAAAAAAATAAAAACCTAAACCAAAATGAAAAATAAAAAATAAAACCTAAACCTAAAAAATTAAATAAAAATAAACTAAACTAAAAAAATAAGCACAAACCTAAACCTAAACTAAGAAAATAAACTAAATTAAAAAACCTAAACTAAAATAAATAAACCTAAAATAAATAAACTAAACCAACTAAAAATTCAAAAATAAAACCTAAAGAAAAATTTAAAATAAAATAAAATTAAAATAAAGAAAAAATAAACTAAATACACCTAAACCTATGGTTTACTTAATTTAAAAAAAAAATATAAACCCTAAACTAAACCTAAATCTAAACCCTAAACCCTAAACCCTAAAACAAAAATTTACAACCCTAAACTATAACCTCTAAACCCTAAAACCATAAACCCTAAACTAACTAACCCTAAACCCTAAACCCTTGGTAACTAAACCCTAAACCCTAAAATTAACCCAAACCTAAACCCAACACTAAACCTAAACCCTAAACCTTAAAACCCTAAACCCTAAACCCTAAACCTATAAACCCTAAACCTAAAACCTAAATAACCTAAAAAACCCAAAATGTTAAACCCTAATAAAAAATCTAAAACCTAAACCTAAACTAAAAAAAATAAAAATAAAATAAATAAATAAACTTAAACCTAAAAAAAATAAAATAATAAAATAAAATAATAACCTAAACTAAAACCTAAACTTAAACCTAAACCTAAAACCTAAACTAAATAAAAAAATAAAATTAAACAAAAATTAAAAACTAAACTTAAATAAAATAAATAAAAACCTAAACAAAACTAAAAAAACATAAAATAAACCAAAAAACCAAAACACCTAAATAAAATCAATACTAAAAGTAAAATAAACATAAAATAAAATAAAATAAAATAAAAACTAAATAAAAACCTAAACTTGAAAAATAAACCTAAAAATAAATAAAAAATAAAACCTAAACCCTAAACTAAAAAAGAAACTAAACCTAAAATAAAAAAGTAAAAAAAAACCTAAACCTAAACTAAAATAAACTAAGCTAAAATAAATAAAACCAAAACCTAAACCTAAAATAAACTAAACTAAACCCTAAACTAAATAAAATAAAATAAACTAAAAATAAACATAAACCTAAACTAAAAAATAAAACCTAAAAATAAACCTAAAATAGAAACCTAAAACCTAAACCTAAAAAAAATAAAATAAAAAACCTAAACCTAAACTAAAATAATAAATAAACTAAATTAAAATAAGATAAATAAATAAATAAAAAAATAAACCTAAACTAAAAATAAACTAAAAAAACTAAACTAAACTAAATAAAAAAAAAACTAAATAAATAAATAAAAAATAAAATAAACTAAAATAAATTAAAAATAAAATAAATAAACCTAAACCTACCAGTTTACTTAATTTAAAAAAAAAAAGCTAAACTATCAAACTAAACCCTAAACAAAAATCCTAATCCCTAAACCCTAAAACTAACCGTAAACACTAAACCCTAAACATATAACTCTAAACCTTAAACCTTAAACCCTAAAAAACCTTAAGAATTAAACTAACCCTAAACCCTAAGCCCTAAACCTTAAACACTAAACCTTAAACCCCTAACCTCACTAAACTCTAAACTAAACCTAAACTCAATTAAACCTCAACTTAAACTTAAAAAACTTAAACCTAAACCTAAAACTATAAACCTAAAGCCTAAAGTTTAAACTAAACCATCTAAACCCTAACCTAAACCTAAACTTAAACTCAAAACTAAAACCTAAAGCTAAAACAAATAAAACCTAAATCCTAAACTCTAACCTAACCTTAAACTTTAAACACCCTAAACCTTAAAACCTAAACTTAAACTAAACTAAACCCAAACCTAAACCCTAAAGTTTAAACCTAAAAAACCTAAACCCTTA
The DNA here is from genome assembly GCA_021442155.1 of Cymbidium sinense. NCBI lineage: Eukaryota > Viridiplantae > Streptophyta > Magnoliopsida > Asparagales > Orchidaceae > Cymbidium > Cymbidium sinense. Next base: position 201,573,042 of record CM038214.1, read on the forward strand.
ACTAAACTCTAAACCTAAACACTAAATTGAACCCTAAAACCTAAACTAAACTAAACCTAAACCTATAACCTAAAGCTAAATAATAAACTAACCCTAAACTAACCTAACCTAAACCCTAAACCTCAAAAACATAAACCTAAAGCTAAACACAAAACTAAACTTAAACCTTAAACCCTAAACCCTAACCCTCCCTAAACCTTAAACTAAACCTAAACTAAACCTAAAACCCTAAACCCTAAACTTAAACTAAACCCTAAAACCCTAAACCCTAAATTTAAACACTAAACCTAAAACTAACCCTAAACCCTAAACCCTAACCCTAAACCTAAACCCAAACACTAAACTTAAACCTCAAAACCCTAAACCTTAAAGCCTAAACCTAAACCCTAAATAAAACTAACCTAAACTAAAACCCTAAACCTAAGACTAAACCTAAACCTAAAACCTAAACCTAAACTAAAATAAAATAAAATAAAATAAAATAAACTAAAATAAAATAAATAAAACCTAAACTAAACTAAAAATAAAATAACCCTAAGAATAAAACCTAACTAAAATGAAAACTAAACATAAAATAAAAAATAAATAAACCTAAAATAAAACCAAATTAAATTAATACTAAATAAAATAAATATAAATAAACATAAAATTAAATAAAATAAAACTAAATAAAACTAAACCCAAAAAATAAATAAAAAAATAAACCTAAACCCTAAACAAAAAAAAAAACCTAAAATAAAAAAAGCAGAAAAATCCTAAACCTAAACTAAAATAAATAAAACCAAAACCTAAACCTAAAATAAACTAAACCTAAACCCTAAACTAAATAAAAGAATAAACTAAAAATAACATAAACCTAAACTAAAAATAAACCTAAAATAATCCTAAAATAAACCTAAAACCTAAACCTAAAATAAAATAAAACCTAAACCTAAAAATAAAAAATAAAACCTAAACTAAAAAATTAAATGAAAATAGAACTAAATTAAAAAAATAAGCTTAAACCAAAGCCTAAACCTAAAAAAAAATTAAACTAAAACCTAAACTAAAATAAATAAACTAAAATAAATAAAAATAAATAAATAAAAAATCAATTAAATAAACCTAAACCTACCTCTTTACTTAATTTAAAAAAAAATCCCTAAACTGTCAACACTAAACCCTAAACCCAAAATCAAAACCCTAAACCTAAAACTAACCAAAACACTAAACCCTAAACCTACAACTCTAAACCCTAAACCCTATACTAAACCTTAAAAAACCTTAAAGCTAAACTAACCCTAAACCCTAAGCCATAAACCTAAACCCTAAACCTTAAACCCAACCCTAAAAAACTTAAACTAAACCCTAAAACTAAACTAAAAACCTAAACTAAACCCTAAACCTAAAACCTAAACTACCCTAATTAAACCTAAAACTAAAACCCTAAAGCTCTAAAGCTAAACCTAAACTAACACTAAACCTATGCTAACTAAACCCTAAACAATAAACCCTAAACCCTAAAGCTAAACACAAATATAAACCCTAAACTTAACTCTAACCTAAACCTTAAACTATAACCTAAACCTAAACCTAAAACTTAAACTTAAACTCTAAACCCTAAATTTAATCTTAAACCCTAAAGCTAAACCTAAACCTAAGCTAAAAACCTAAACTTGAACCCTAAACCCTAAACTATAAATCCTAAAATAAACCTTAAAGTTTAAACCTAAACTAACTAAACCTTGTTAACCTAAACTCTTAAACCTAAAGCTAAAACATAAAATGCTAAACCTTAAACCCACCTAACCTAAACCTTAAATCATAAACACTAAACCTAAACCTAAACCTAAACTCTAAACCTAAACCTAAACTAAAACCCTAAATGTAAAAGCCTAAACCTTAAACCCTAAACTAACCTTGAACCCTAAACCCTAAACTAATCCTAAACCAAACACTAAACCTTAAACCTTAAAATGCTAAACCTAAAGCCTAAACCCTAACTAATAAACTAACCCTAAACCCTTAACCCTAAACCCTAAGCCCTAAGCCTAAACTTAAAACCTAAACCTAAACCTAAAAATAAAATAAAATAAAAATAAACAATAATAAAATAAATTAAAACCTAAATTAAACTAAAAATAAAATAAACCTAAGAATAAAAACCTAACTAAAATGAAAACTAAATGTAAAATAATAATAAAATAAACCTAAAATAAAATAAAATAAAAACTAAATAAAAACCTAAACCTAAAAAATTAACCTAAAATAAAACATTAAAATAAATAAAAAATAAAACCTAATCCCTAAACTAAAAAAAAAAACTAAACCTAAATTACAAATAAAATAAATAAAATAAAATAAACCTAAACCAAAACTAAAATAAATAAACTAAACTAAAAGAAATAAAACCTAAACCTAAACCTAAACTAAATAAAATATATTAAACTAAAAACAAACTTAAACCAAAACTTAAAAAATAAAACCTAAAAATAAACCTAAAAAAAAAATTTAAATCCTAAACCTAAAAAAGTAAAATAAAAACCTAAACCTAAACCTAAAAATGAAAAATAAAACCTAAACCTAAAAAATAAAATAAAAATAAAACTCAACTAAAAATTAAACCTAAACCTAAAAAATAAATTAAAATAAAAAAAACCTGAACTAAAATAAATAAACATAAAATAAATAAACTATACTAAATAATTATAAAAAATAAGCCTAAAAATAATAAAATAATAAAATAAACTAAAATAAATAAAAAAATAAACTAAATAAACTTAAACCTACCTATTTACTTAATTTTTTTAAAAAACCCTAAACCCTAAACCCTAAATCCTAAACCCAAAAGCTAAAACCATAAACCCTAAAACTAGCACTAAACCCTAAAACCTAAACTTACAACACTAAACCTAGAACCCCACCTAAATCAAATCCAAACCCTAAACCCTAAACCTAAACCCTAAAACCTAAAAAACCCTAAACTTAAATCTTAAGCCTAAATCCTAAACCTTAAGCCCTAAACCCTAAACCATAACCCTAACCCTAAACCATAAACCCTAACCCTAACCCTAAACCTTAAACCCTAAACTCTAAACACTAAAACCCTAAACAAAAAACCCTAAACTAACCTTAAACCCTAAACCCTAAACCTAAACTAAAACTCAACCTAAAGACTAAAGATACCTAAACTAACCCTAAACCCTAAGCTAACCCTAAACCCTAAACCCTAAACCCTCAAAACCCTAAACCCTAAAGCCTAAACACTAAACCCTAAACCCTAACCTTAAACCCTAAACCATAAAACTCTAAACTATAAAACCCTAAACCCTAAAAACCTAAAATCCTAAACCTAAACTAAATAAAACCTAATAATAAAATAAATAAAAAACCCAAATGTAAATAAGATAATAAAATAAAATGAAATAAAAACCTAAATTAAAACCTAAACCTAAACCCAAAATAAAGTAAAATAAAAAATTAAAATAAACTAAAATAAAATAAATAAAATAAACTAAATAAAAAAATAAAAAAATAAACCTAAGAATAAAAAACCTAAATAAAATAAAACTAAACATAAAATAAAAATAAAATAAACCTAAAATAAAATAAAATAAGAACTAATTAAAACCTAAACCTAAAAAAATAAACCTAAAATAAACTTAAAAATAAATAAAAATAAAACCTATACCTACACTAAAAAAAATCTAAACCTAAAATAAAATAAAAAAATAAAATAAACCTAAACCTAAAACTAAAACTAAAATAAATAAAACCTAAACCTAAACTAAATTGATGATAATTCCATGTCAAGGACAGAGAGATCCACTAGGGATCACACACATGGACATGATATGTGAGGGGTCTATTTGAGGCAATAAGAAGAAAATTTTGGGATAAGGTTTGAATTTGATTTGATTATATGATTTGTGAAAGAAGATCCACTAGGGATAAGAATCAAAAATCCACCAAGGGATTAAGATTAAATTGACTTTAATTTGTTTTATTTTAATTGATGGAGGCATATAGAGATCTACTTCCGGGGATTGAGAAGATGAACCTTCTACTAGGGAAGCGTTTGCTATCCATTGATTGGGATTTGAGTTTGATATATATTTATTTGGGGATGTATATGCTAGAATAAGAGTTTGGTTGGATTTCTTTGATTTAGACTCTACTGGGGAGTTTTTAATTTGGCTCCACTAGGAGGTTGGTTTTGAATTTAATTTATTTGCTTGACTTGTTTATATATTATGGGGCTCCAGAGAGAAGGGTGTGATTTAACTCACAAAAAATTAGATTGGGTTTAATTTAATATTAGTTAATGTATGGACCCTATCGGTGTGTGATGGACCCATTGAGAAGGGGCTATATCATCCTGACCTACCTCAGGTTTACAAATCCAAAGGCATAATCTACTGGCTATGTGGTAGAGCTAGCGAACCTAAGGGGTTGCCTTCGCTGTATAATGACTATGCTAGAAAATGACATAGACTTACATCTTCCAAAGTGAGGAACAACGGGTGACTTGTTGGATGCACAACAAATTGAACCTATTGACTAATTCTAATTCTTAGACTTATGTCAACTCAAAAGTAGGATTAGTTTTATCTTAATTTCATGTGATTTAATATGGTTTGGTTTAGTTTGATTTTGAATTGAGGGCATATCCTGGGATGTGAGCTATCAAATTTGTTAGGTTTAATTTATGGACCATGTCAAGGATGGACCCAAGAAGGGGCTATATTAGACTTAATCTCAAATTTACAAATCCAAAGGGATAGTCTCGGTCATGGGGTAGAGCTAGCCAACCTAAGGGGTTGCCTTTCGTGCAATGCGTTAGGAAGAAGGCATAGCAGACTTACATCTTTAAAGCTAGAATAACGGTGACTGGGTACACAACAAATCAAACCCAACTTAGGGGCTATTGAGTGAATGTCATTGGAGACTTATATCACCAAAAGAGTAGGAGATTCCTATAGGAGCTTTGATACTAGCCTAAAGTAGGATGATTGCTTGGAAAAAGGTATCGCTAGGGGTGTCCTCCTAATCAACAAGTGAATATATATTTTGTTTATATGTTTGTGTGGACCCTGTTGATGTGTGAGGGACCACATTGAGAAAGGGCTATGTCAGCCTTGAACTATCTAAGATTTATTGGACCAAGGGAGATTCTGCACATCCACAGGACAAATTCTCCAATCACAGGGGTGATTATTGAAAAAGGGGAACTATCCAATCCAATAGTAACCCAGGTAGTGTCTAAATGGGGTCACAAAGGATGTGATCTAAATATAGTGCCCATAGGGGAGGTGCTACTAGTGGCATTATCTTGAGCACTAGAAAGAAAGCTATTGTGTACTGGCTAACTCAAGGAGAAAATCATAGCATTTATATCTTCCATGAGTGGTGTATCTTAAGGTGCGAGAACCAACCAACCTAAGGTGTATCCATCAGCATGAGTGGTGCATCCATCAGCATAGTGAGAACCAACCAACCTAAGGTGCCCTTCAGTGTGCAACAATCAATTTGGAAAGAAAGCTTGTAAGCTTACATCTTTCTAAGAAGAACTGATCATCAAGATAGTCTATCATCGGTAGGACAGATGCTATTTGACCTAGAGTGACTACTAAGTGAGGAGCCCCGAGGAAGGACTGGACCCAGACTTAAAGAAGCCATGAGGGAAGGAACCGCTACAGGACATATTCTGAACCCAAAATATACTCAACCCAGTCAGTGTACAAAGGCTATTCCAAGAAGAAAGAGTAGAAGACTCACATCCTCTTAAACAAATCCAACATAAGGTAGCTTACCACCATAATGGCCTATCAAACTAACAAGGTGCTCAGCGGCCAAGTAAGGAAGGAAAGGAAGACTTACATCCTCCAAAGCAAGAAGACCATTGGGTGACACACTAGAAGGGTAGCTAACGACCTAAAAGCAGTGAGTGCCAGGATCTCAACTCAGAGTAGCATGACATAAAAGATATGTGTTTGTTTTATATGTTTATGTGTAGTTTGTGTTTATTTTGTGTTAATGAAGGATAGGATGCCACTGATTCTTTACACTTACCCTAAACACATCGGCGATTCATAATAAGAATACTTTCAACAGGAAGAGATTGAATTTGAAATGGAATTTTCATTAATGATAATTATTTTCAAACATGATTTATAATATTTCTTTAAGTAGAGTGCATTGATTGGAAGAATTGGGTGCTTTGATTAATGTTGATAAGATCCTCCTTCATGTAGGCCTTCTATGGTAAAAGGGCCTTCCCAAGTGGGTTCAAACTTGCCTCCCATCTTACGAGATGGGCAACAATCGATCTCTTTAGAACTAAAATTCTCCCTACTTGAAAAGCTCTAGGATGGACCAACCTTTATGAGCTTAAATCATTTTATACAACTCAAGATTTTGGGATGCCTGTAGCATCTCTCCTCCAAACTTTGAGCTATTATAACCACAACTTGGCATTCTTCTATTGTGATCTTGCTACCAAAGCTATCCTTAGTGATGGGAGTTGGACTCTAATGGTAGAACGATTCAAACCCATACACTAAGGAGAAAGGAGTAGACCGAGTTGGAGTTCTATATGTGGTGGGTAGCAACTCCAACCATGCCATGCATGGCTTGTTATTGTCGAAGTGTCTTCTTCAGCATTTGGATGAGAGCTTTGTTGAAGGCTTATGCTAAGCCATTTTCCCTAGGGTAGTTGATGGTAGAATATCTACAATCTATGCTATATCTCGGGGCAAAGTTGTTGATCTCGATGATCATGAATGTAGTACCATTATCAGATATAATTCATCGAGGCTCTTCAAACCTATATGTTAAATGGTTCCTAAAAACCTAGAGCACATGCTGAGTTGTGACCTCTTTGAGTAGAATCGCCTTCACCCATTTGGAAAAGTAGTTAGTAGCAGCTAAGAGGAACCGATGACCCTTGGAAGAAGGAGGATCAAACCTCTATGTTGGTACCCCAACACTTGAATAGCCATGAGGCCAATGTAGGATGTAGAATGTTGGGTGGTTGGTGTAGACCACAATGGGTATTTGACATTGGTTGCAGCCAGTATCCATGCAATCATCATCGATGTAGTATCCTAGTCTTTTGATCTCTTCATCTTACTAATTAGTTGGCTCCACATAATCCTGAGTGTATCTCAGTCATGATCTTATGGGCTTCATGCTTGTCTAAACAACATAATCACATATGATTGAAAGACCGTCAGTACAAGACACCTTCCACAAGAGTGTAGAAAGTGCTCTTCTTTCTGATGGGCTTGGGACTTCTCTGAGGTAGTTTTCCTTATTTAGGTAATCCATGAATGGTTGCCTCCAATCTAATTCCTCATCCTTCTTGGCAATGGCAACCTCCCCTTCAAGAGTACTTTTGATGAGTTCAATATCACAAGGGTAAGACTTTGTCTATTTTGGACCTTTATTGATATGGACTCATCATCCGACATGCCAACTCTTGGCAAGCTTGGCTAAAGAATACACATATGTTCTCTCCTAGGAATCTTATAAATGGTAACCTGGATTTGGGCCAATAGCTCATGGTGTACTTGAGTGATGGAGCTTGGGCTTTAAAACCTTATAGGATCCAGTGATTTGGTTGATAACTCTAAGATGATGTCGATGCCGAGTAATTAACTTAACGGCAAATTCTCATTTGCAGATTAATATGATCTCATCAGAATGAGATTAAGAGAGAAGCTTTTATCGCCACATCTCAGAAGCCATCAAAGTACATCCCATAAGTTCATGATGATTCATCGATCATCACAAGAAGTCCACAAAGTGGGTGCTAGCACTTGTCCTTTCACCGCAGGGGTACAAAAGGTAATGTTAAACTAAGAAGATCATGGACTATCATGCCAACCATCTAGATAGCATCATGTGTCATGAGATATTAGTGGATTGATCCTAGAGATTAAGTTCACCTTATTAGAAGCATGTAGTGATGTAGCTTTTGGGATACAAAGATTAAAGCTAAGTAATGTTTCAATGAGTGGATAATTAGGGATTAGATGATGGTGAGGTAGAGTGCATTTTCCTTCCTTCATCATTTGCTTGGGGCAACAAAGCACCAAGGGAGTCATCTAACGCAATAATGTAAAGTATGAGTTTGCCCGATGGGCTAGAACCTGGCATCATCCGGTAATAATGCTTGATGTCTTCAAAGGCATGCTCACACTTATTCCCACTGAACTTGGCATCCTTTTTACAACCCCGAGAATGGTACATCTTCTGATAGGTTGGATATAAAGCATCTATATGCCAACCGCCCTTGGAATGATCTAAGTTGAGTTAAACTTTAGGGGTGTCATTTCAAAATCACCTTGATATTCTATGGATCAATTTTGATTCCAGTTGGACAACAAACCTAAGGAATTTCCGAAGCTACCAATGCACACTTTATGGGGTTTATTTTGAGGTTAAATTATCTTAATCGTTCAAAAACTACTCTCAAGTCAAAGAGATGGTCTTCCTTTTCTTTACTTTTGACCATGAGATCATCGACATAGCACTCGACTTGATGATGAATGAGTTCATCGAAGATTCGAGTCATAGCTCGCTGGTATGTAGCACCAGCATTTTTAAGGTTGAAAGGCATGACCTTATAGTAATAGATTTTGATCGGGGTTCTAGAAGCAATGTTTCTTCCATCTTCGGAGGCCATCTTTATTTGGCTATGTCCAGATGAGCCATCTATGAAAGAGAAGACTGCATGAAATGAGGCAATGTCCACCATCAGCTCCAAGATTGGTAGTGAAAATTTGACTTTTGGACATGCCTTATTCAAATCCCTAAATTTGATGCATATGTGAATTTGGCCATTCTTTTTCTTAACTAGGATGACGCTGGCTAACCAAGTAGGTATTTTTCTTCTCAAATGAAGCCAATATTGATCAATTTCTTGACATCATAAATGACCTATTATTTTATGTTTAATCGCATGCATCTAGGAGCTTGCTTAATAAGGTTAGTAGTAGGCTCTATTACTAGTTTATGGACCCTACGTTAGGAGCCAATCCATGCATCTCTTCATAACTCCATGTAAAGCAGTCTTTAAACTCAATCAATAGCATAACTATGTCATTGGTTTTAATTTCATTCAACAAATAACTGATGTATATCATGCGTGGATCTTCTTCAGTTCCTAAGTTGATTTCCATGAGCTCATCGATGGTTGACTTGATCTCTTCTTCAAACTCTGGCATTGCATCTTTGATCTCAAAATCATTTGGATCATCTAAAATTTCTAAGCACAGCTCCTCATATGAGTTAATATGATTTGAAAAGAACCTATCAGATTCCAAATGATTGGTGATGACTTAGCAGCAATCATCATCATCAATGGACCCACTATACTGAATCCTAGTCCCGATCTTGATTGAGAGCTTTTGAATTTGTTCTTCCATATTCTTTCGAAGTAGTCTGATCTATGCTTTGTCTAAGTATGTGAGATTAACCCTTTCTTTGCTAAATTATGAACACAAGGCAAGTACCAATCAAAAGGTAATTCTATTAAATCTTTATATGAATCATCCTTAAGTTCTACATCAACTTCGACTTGAGGATGATGCTTAAAGAACCTCTCGAGCCTTCACACTGTGGATGACTTAGGGGCTTCCTTAACTACCAAATTTTTTTGAGAGGAAAGTGGGGTTAGAGCTAAGGTTCCCAATGGATGCCTAACTATTTCACATATAGATGTGGATACACTTATGCTTTGCTTTGGAACCCGATCTTCATCATTATCTGGCTCAAGTGTCACCTCCAAGGGAATCTACTGCTGAGAAGAGCTGGTTGGTGTGCTAATCATATAAGACTCATCCTATTAACTAGATTCTAAGTCTATATGGATAGTAGGTGTACTCCTTGTAGCTGGGACATATCTTATATTGGGTGGCCAATAAGGAGGTTTTCCACCCCTAGAACCTCCTAACCTCTTCCTCTACTCGTGGAGGTCATCCTACCCATATGTTCAAATGGAGTAATGAACTGTGGGTGGAATCTAATGTCAGGCTCCACTTCCTCCTCCAAGTATATTTCTACTACCTTTGATTTTCTTTTTCATTTTCATTTTTTTTCTTTTTCCCTTTCTTTTTCTTTTTCTTTTTCTTTTACTTTTATTTTTAAACTTTGGCCAAGTTCGCGAGAATAAATCTCATGAACTGTAAATGGCTTGAGATCTCTTTTGACACAGTAGATGATTCCACCTCTCAACTTCACCGATGTAGAGAGGATGGAACTATGTTATTCTCATGTATCCATGGTCTTCAAGCAAAGCATTCAAAGATGTATCCTAGTCTATAATGTGAAACTTGGCTCTTCCAATCATCTATCTCCAAGAACACTATGGAGCCTAAGGCTGCTGACCTCACTTTGGAGTGATTCAATCTTTCCATCTTAGACTTAGGAGTTTTCTAGACACTAAGACTCCCTAGTCATATGACACTTATCTAATTTGTAAACACTTAACCTAAGCTAAAGACTTAGAAGGGTTAACCATATGATTAGGTTATGCCTGGGATTAGGATAATCCACCTACCCTATAGCCAAAATCTAATCCATGTTCACCTTCTCAAACTAAACCTCAAGTTCAATTCAAACATCAAATTTAAATCGAAATCCAAACCCAAATTCCAAAACCAAATGATTGAGGCCCATGATCAAATCCAAACTTGAAACTCTTCCTAAGCCATATGGCCTATCCCATGGACATAGCCAAATCTTAATCCAAATCAATCCAAAATCAATTGATTTTCTCATAATCAATTTATATCTTCAATCATCTTCCTAAATATAAATCAAATATACATTCAAATGATCAAAACTAAATCAAACTAAATCAAATTAAATCAAAACCCTAAGCCATATGACCTATCCCATGAACTTAGCCAAATCTTAATCCAAATCAAGTCAAACTCAATTGAGTTTCTCACAAATCAATCATATTTTCAATCATATTCACAAATTTAAATGAAATATACATTTAAATCATCAAACTAAATCAAACCATATCATAATCCAAACCTAAGCCACATAACTCAACTCCATGGACTTAGCCAAGTTTCTTCATTCCAAAACCCAAATTCAATTGACTTTCTCATGAATCAATCATTTCAATCATATTCACAAATATAAATGAAATCTACAAGTTAAACCAAAATCAACCCAAGTCAAACCCATAACTTTTGACTTGAAATGTTCAAATGAACCAAAACCCATTTTAACCCAAGCCAATTATAGTTGAATTTATATATCAATCCCAAATCCATATATAAACTCAACCCAAAATCATGCCAACTAAACCCGATTGGTCCACTTGACCCAAAGTGGCCAATTTGACCTATTTGAGCCAAGTTCTAATCCTACCCAAATTGGATTGAATGAAGCCCATCAAAACCTCCCATAATGATTGTTGATCACCCTAGGTTGATCAATTGTCACAAATTGGGTCAAACCAAGTTAACTTGGTCATTTGACCAAGTCAACCTCTTAACCCATATGAATCCAAACTAGCCAAATTGCAACCTAAGCCAAATCCCTAGAAACCAATGATTCATACCAAATAAAAATCAATATTTGAATATGACTTGACTTTCAATTGAGTCAAACCAAACCCAATTGGTCCTCTTGACCCAAGTTGACCCAAATTGCCCTTAAAGACCAAATTGGGTCAAATCAAAATATAAACCAAATTGATTGCAACCAATGGCTCAAGTTCATTCTAAATTGATTATTGAACTTGACAAAGCCATGACTACCCCAATTGACCTACTTAGCCCAAATTGACCTAAAAGTTAAAGTTGGCCTAAATCAAAACCAAATCTAAATTAATTGAAACCAAAGCCTACAATCATCTTCAATTGGTCAACTTAACCCAAGCCAACACCCAACCCAAGCCAATTTGGCAAATTTGGTCAAATTGGTCAACTTAATCCATTTGACCCAAATGAATTCAAATAAGCCATAACTAAATCTAAGCCAAACTAAACCAAACCAAAAAACATCCCAAATGATCATATAAACTTAACTTTTTTGACCCAATTTGACCAATTTCAACCACAACCCAACCTAATTTGACCTAAATGAGTCAAATTGAGCCAAACCTAACCAAATCAACTCCAATTGACTTGAAACTTGAGCTAACCCACTTTTGCTCATTTCAAATCCAAATCAAATCTAATGCTAAATGATCATTCTACCCTTAGTTAAGGGCATCATGAGACAAATCACCCAAGTAAGTGGTCATTTCCATTCCTTGGCCACTTGGTACCTCCCAATGGTCCACCTAGGCCTAGATACCCAACCTCACCAAGTGGTTGGTTATGACCCATGGGAGGTGAAATCACCACACCTCCCCATTGGAGCATTTGAAACCCATAAGACACCCATGATTCCTCCTAGGTAGCCACCTCCACACCTTCAACCAACCAAGAGCCAACTCACCTCCCTACCACCCATGACTCTCGAGATGGTGGACACTAGATGCCAAATCCTATCCCACCATCCAATCAAGATGAAGGGGGGTATACTCCCTATTTCCACTCAAACATTCATTCATTCATAGCCCCAAGAAGAGCTATTTTCCTAAGCTCATTCATCAAAATGCCATTTCATTCCCTCAAATAGACACTCCCATTTAACTTACCCATTTCTCCATCAACCAAATTCTTTACGCATTTTCTTTAGTTTTGTTTCTCCATGGCTTCAGAGTGAACTTCAAGGAATTGATCCAATTATTGCTCAACAAGGCTTCGTCTACACTAGATAAAGCTTTCCTAATCGTTTGAGCCATCGGTCTTGAGCTCCACTAAAGTATGCTTCCAAAATTGATCCTTAGGCAAAAATAGATTGGAGTCTTTTGAAGAAAACTTGCATCTTGTGTGATCTTGACCATTGGATCCCCCCCTGATCTATGTTAGGAAGGTGTGGGATCCTTTTGAAGTTGATCTGAGCTCGGGTAGTTCGGATCAAGTGAGTAATGGAAGACGGACTCTATTCTCCCTCCCTTGAGTGATGTTAGATCATGCACCATCCGTTCCACGTGATCAAAATGGACGATCATGATTAGATCTGCTAGATCAATCTAATTTAATCCTATTAAGCTATGAGATTAATCATGGCCATCCGATCTTAGATCAGATGATGATGAAGAAAATGTGTGTCCCTGCCACATAGGTACTGAGTCGGATAAGTTTTAATTAGCCAATCCCATGGTGTCACATGGAATGTGCCATCAGCCACATGGCCAAGATTATGCTTTAATTAGGCTTAATTAATCATTTTAATAAAACTTAAAAAATCATAAAAAATCATAGAGAAATAAATAAATACTCATTTTAAAGGTATTCTAAAGGAGAATTAATTCAAAATGATCTTAACTAATTTTGAATAGTAATTACAATTTAATTACAAAAGTAATTAGCTTAATTACTCATAAATTACTTGAGCAATTAATCCAAAAATTTTGTGGATTAATTTAATCGGATGACCTCTACCTCCCATAATTTTCTTGGGATTTATTGCTCACTTAATTAGAAAAATTGACTAATTAAATCTTAACTACTATTTTAAGTTAATTAATGATTAATTAATCCCATGAATAGTAACAAATTGGTTAATTAAATTTATTAATCATTGTTCAATAGTAAGTGAACTAAGGAATAAGGTTGGGACCCCTTCCCTAAGTTCATTTCACCCTTTTTTTTAAAATGAAATTAATTAAGATTTAAGTAATTAATTAAATTACTTTATCAAATTGAAATAATCATCACATTAGACTTTAATTAATTAAATCATGGGGTAGATCTTTAGGTGTTTAATAACATGAGTTTAATGAAATTATGGTTAGTCCACATGTGGGAAAACCATAAGTAATTAATTAAGTCCCTTAATCTAAATACATGCCAACCAAAATTAGTTAATTACTTTAAGGTGATATGGTAAGGGTAATTAATTCATCTAATTAAGGGTTCAACTTAATTAACCCATAAAATCAACTTAATTACATTTCCTTAAATTAAATCAAATCACTAATGTGGGAATGGGTTTAAAACAACAAGTAATGATTTCTCTTCTTTAAATCAAATCAAATCTAAAACTTAATTAATAAAGAAGCTTTGGTTTCTTAATCTTATTTGATTTGATTGTCCTTAAGAACTAGTTTGGTTGAATGAATCACATGCTTATATTTGATTGCCTCTTTCCAATCATGTTAAATTTGGTATGTCATTTGAATTCATGCATCCATCTTTTCAAAATAAAGTAAAATAAAATGGATTTCCTTTATGTAAGCTTGTATGTGTTGATTTAATTTATATATATGCATGGCTATTATCACTATTAAATCCAAATGTATTTTTCAAAAGCTTTTAAATGAATAATAATATGTGTTATGATGCTAGTTATAAATACATAAGAAATGCATGTACTTTTAGCTTAAGTGTATGAATGTTGAGTTAACTTTCCTCTATTCATGTGTTGATTTATATAAGATTAAATGGTAATGGGTATATAGTCTAGACATCCCGGGAACATGGCTTTAGCTAGCCCCAAGGAGGTCATTTGATTACCTCACTTCTCTGGTTTAACAACGGCATGCACCCATTTGATTTCATTCTTATGTATTTCAACATTAGAATTTGGATAGAGCTTTAATTCATATATATAAATGATTCAATCAAACAAAATATACAATCTTTGCATGATTTTCACATTTATGTATACATCCATGTGTGTCTAAGAAAAGCAAGTATATAGTCTAGACATCCCGAGAATACAAGGCTTTAGTTAGCCCCAAGGAGGTCATTTGATTACCTCACTTCCTTAGTTTAACAATGAAATGTACTTGCTTATATCTTTGTACATGTATATGTATATGCGATTAGTGAATGAAAATCCCATTTTACATTAACATTGCATGCATTCATAATTGACTAAGTGGTTGAATTAGCCATATGATTTAAAGCTTACTTCCTATGTTCATGTATACAAATTTACATATGTTTAAATGCAAATGGGTATATAGTCTTGACATCCCGAGAATATGAAGCTTTAGCTAGCTCCAAGGAGGTCATTTGATTACCTCACCGATTTAACAAAGGCACATGCCTATTTAATTTCCTTCTTATGTCCTTTCTGCATAAGAATTTGGATAAAGTTTTAAATTAATATGTTTAAATAATTCAATCAAACAAATATAAAAACATAAACACATACATTCATCATTTAAGTTTGCTAAAATATGTTGCAATTATAGATACACTTAGATTAAATCATATGCATGTTATATGTGATGGAAAGGAATGATTTAATATATTGTGGTAGTAATTAAATTAAATTAATCTTAAGATGCCTTTCATTTTGCATAGGATTATTTAAAGTGAACCTAAACTTAGGATTAATTAAATCATTTAATAAGTCATTCAAAAGAGAACTAAATCAAATTAATATTTAGAAAGTGACTTAAGGTAGGGATGAAAGAGGCAATCCTCTTTTCATCTCTTATAACACTTAGTTGCTAAGTGTAATCAAATGAAACAAAAGAAAACACAAATTAAAATTCTCAAATCAATTAAACTACTTCAAGTGAAATCAACCTTTAATGTTAAATTGAATTTTCTACACTTAGAAAATACAACACTAATGCTTAACAAGACTTACCACAAGTCTTACACACATTAGAATTAAGTCACCACTTCTAGCTCTAAGTTAGATGGTGTATGATATGATGTATGTTTGGTTTTATGATTTATTATTTTAGATTGGATGTTAGGTGTATGCTTCATAGACTGGATGATAGGCCAATATTAATCATATTTTCTAGGGATTATGCTTAAGGGATGCTTAAAAATAAATGTGAATGCTCTTTGCAGATGCTTAAATCCTTAAGCATAATCCAAGTTGGGTGGCTTAATTACCCATGTAGGTGCTAAATGTAAATTATAAATACAACCGCTTGGGATTATATGTATATTTAGCTAACCTCTATTTTATGGGTGTAGTTAGATTTACTTTTCCCACATAAATGTAATTTTGCAATAGGAATTAGGATTAGGGGGGATTAGTGAGAAAGTGGCCAAAAGGCTTTGTCCTGGGTGGATGCCTTTGAAGCAAGCACCATCTAATTCAAAGAAGGAACCAAATCATAAATGGAGATATGAAGAAAGAAGACCCCATAGCATTTAATACAATTATAATTATTTCATATTCTAGGTTGTATAAGGGTAGAACTCGCTACCCATCTTTTCTCTCTTAGTTGTATGGGTACCGACGCACCATCCTTTTATTCTTTTACGATAATTTATATAATTATTTGATGTTATGTTTACATTGTGCATTAGGATGACATGCTTTTCATTATTTCTTAAATGATTGATGCTTTAATGTGTGGCTTGGATACCATTAGGCTCTCAGGATAAAAATAACTTTTATACCCAACTAATCACTTAAAACTAAATTTTAAACAACTCATAACCTCATCATAAAGCCTAAGACATAAATAAGATAATTAAAAGATTTAGCAACCCCTTAGTTGTATGGTTGTATGTTTCACATCATGCATGCATATTCTTTCTCTCTTGAACATGAAGGATCTCCATCCTTGCACGATAAAGGAATGCTTGACCTGTGAGGGCATCCCTTATGGTGTAGAACACCTTCTTCTAGCTGATTTGACCCATAACCTATTTCATCATGCATTTTGGCATAAGAAATCCTAAAGCCTCTAAAAATGATCTAAAATGAAATAAAATTTGAAAAGATTTTGCATCTATGGATTAAGTCATATGCTCATACCACTCATGTTCTAGTCTCTAGGGAGTGTTTAGACTTTAGTCTCTTTCTAATTAAAAAACACCCTAGCTATCTTCCAAATCATAAGACCATACTACATAGTTTTAAAATCATGGTGGAGAGTTAGCTGCCACCTCGATTATAAGTCCGGAAGTCAAACAATTTATTCTCTTATGGAGGTAAACCCTTATATCCATCTATCGCTTATATTTAGGTCATGCTTTAGCTCATACTAAAGCTCTAGATTTAGGATCTGAGGTAGCTATTTACTTGTGCTACAAGCATAAATCCTCACCTCTAGGGCATTCCCACAACCTTGTGTTGGATTATAAGCCTTAATAATTAAATTTCAACTCAAAACATATAAATCTTCTCAACTTCAAAATTATAAAGCCCAACCATAGGATAGATAGAAATACTCACTAAGCTTCCTAGTATCATGAGCATTTCCTACTTATTTCATTTGGATTCCAAAAATAAGTCTTCTCCTTGAACTTTCCCAATTGATTTTCCAAATACAACCAATCTTTGATAGTCTAACCTTGAAATCTTTGGAGATGATAATTGCCTACTTTAAGAGAGTATTCTTAGAAATTTCATTTCCTAAGATGTAATTAACAATGGAGGCTTGCTTCTATAGAGAACTTAAGAAGGATTAATATAAACTTCTTTATTCATCCATGTAAAGTGGGAAAATCTCTTATACATTCAAGACCCATCATGCCTTAGAGTCATTATTATATATATTAGTCCATTGTAGGTGATGCCTCTATCTTTGAGATAGTATATTATACAATGTTGTGATCACCTCAAAAAAGTATCCCTCTACAACTGCATGGTGTCCCCCACCCATACATCTAAAAATAAACACCACAAGGCCTTCTCACCTTGTTCATTGAATCCTCTCAACATCATCCTTTTTTTTGGAGTTTGAGATGTCA